>JANHFL010006414.1:168099-179639 GCA_032468155.1 Oxyrhabdium leporinum | reverse complement strand
TTGAGCCTAGTGGGATTTGAACCGCTAGATTGAATCAGCAGAAGTGGCCTGCAGTTCAACACTCTAACCACTGTGCCCTTTGGGGATAGATTCCAATTAGTGTTGGTAGTCAGGGAGAGATTGAGTCTAAAGCTACACAAGATTTCACTCTGCGGGATGAGATATCTGCTGGTGCACATTGAAGTGTCATTAAAATGAAAATGTTTCCCAGTGACATATCTTGAGCCCCAGTCAATCAGATGATGATGTTGAGGTTCCATCCCAGTTCCGTAGGATGTTACAGTATGTATAGGGAAAGAGTAGAGTTAGGTTTAATCCTAGTAGGACTGAATGGCTACAGATTCAAAGATATTCTGTTTCCTTGGATTTTACCATCTTTAGTTCTCAATAGGGCTGCACTTCCTAGGCAAGACTAGTGAGTAATTTGGATGTTCTATATTCGTAACTCTTGCTGAAGGAGCAAATGGCAGCCATGATCAGACAGGTCTTCGCACAGATTCATCTGGTGTACCAATTATGCTCATTCATGGAACAGGAGGGTCTTCTCTCAATCACTCAAGCCTTAGTCACCTTTAGTCTGGATTATATTAGATTATAGCAATAGCACCTAGATTTATATACCACTTTATAGTGCTTTACAGCCCTCTCTAAGCAGTTTACAGAGTCAGCATATTGCTCCCAACATCTGGGTCCTCATTTTACCCACCCGGAAGGATGGAAGGCTGAGTCAACCTTGAGCCTGGTGGGATTTGAACTGCCAAATTACAGGCAGCCGATAGCTGAAGTGGCCTGCAGTACAGCACTCTAACCACTGCACCCCCGAGGCTCTATGCCAGACTTGGGGTGACCAGTTTTATATGGTGCTCTCTTTGAAACTCTCCTCTGGTCAGCAATGTCCAGTGGAGTAAAATCCACAGAAACTCCTTTATCCTTTAGCTCCTTGAAAACCGCTTGGTCCTGCTGGTCCAGAATGCAGTAGCATAAAGAAATATGGGTACACCCCCATTTTGTGATGTCTCTACTTCAAAAGCTGCACTGTTCCAGCTTGCAAGTGCAGTTGAAGGTGCTGGTTGACATCTGTAAAGCCATGCATGGCTCAGGGACTGTTTACTTATGGAGCTCCATTTCTCTTATTGTCTCTCTGTATTCTGTAAAGAGTATTTCTGAAGACTTCAGTGCCTCATTTGTCCATGAACTCATTGGCTGACTTTGGCCTTCAGATTCTGTCTCACTTAAATCCATTATACATGACAGTTGTAAGGATAAGAGAAGGAAAAGAAAAAAGAAAAAGATGAATATTGTTCACTGCCTTGAACTTTTTGAAGGTCAGGATGTTTTATTTTACATGTAAATTTAAAAAATACTGTATTTCCTGTGGCCTTTTCATGAATTTCTTTCCTATCCATGTTATAAAATGAGTTCATTGAACTTTTGACGCCACAATGAAGGACTATATCAGAATAGCAAAATAATTATATGTCTTTACATCAATTTCATTTTAAAAAATCCTATCCAGCCAAAGAAGCAGCTTTTACATTACAATGAAAAAATCAGTTCGTGTAGTTGGAAACATAAATATTTGAAAGGTCAGAAGTGCACCAAAACTGAACGTAGTAATATTCTATTTTAATATCTGCCTTGGCAGGCAAGCATAAGAGTCTTTGTTACACAATATGCTTCCAAATTAGAAGGAAGTAGGTCATAAATAGATTATCCAGGAAGTTCCATGAAGTGAGGAAGGGGTATGAGAATTGGAATCAGTTGGTTTATAAGATAATGATGTTTATTATTTTGTAGGTGACTAAAGGCAGATTATGATAGATATTTGTGATTTTGTGAAATAATCAACCTCTATGATGGATGAATAGTCAATCTCTTTGCTTTATTTTCCACTATTCTGATTTTTTTTTGTAAGCACAAGTACATTCTGCCTCATTTCTGAATTGGCCTGCACGCTTTCTGTTTTGTTTTGCTTTTCTTTACACTGTATATGCATTTCATATTCAAGTTTCACTAATGAAGATACATTCTACAAACAATTTCCTTGGATTTTCCCTAATGTGTGCATTTTTCTATGTATTTTTTGTGATGGAAAATTATCAGCTAAAATTTGGACGGGTGTAAAACTCAAAAGGTAAGTTTTATTTTATTGTTTTGTATTGATGTTGCTTTGTAGTGATCTGCGACATAAGCCATCTTCTCTATCTTGAACATACTCAAATCAAATCACGGTTAACGACCATTGCTAGTACTAGCATAGCTGAACACACTTCTTTAGGTACTTCCAAGCAAACATGGATGGGGTTGTTCTGATAATTACTGAAAAATGATTTTCCTCTTATTTCCACAGGACAATTTCATTGACAGATTTCCTCTGAAAATAGGGTTGGCCTTTGAGTGTGATTCATTTTGTCCGTATCCCCAGAGTGGGTGGGGAAAGAGATACTAGAGTCTTTCTGATGATGGCAGGAAAAGCAAAGAAAAAGAGAAAGAAAGACGATGAAGGATGTGCATCAGACACAGAATGGAGCAAAAGACAGGATGGGGAGACCAGCCTAAAGAGATGAAGGAACCTGGAAATGACTATTATTTTAAAAGATGGGTCTGATAGGCATAGAAGAGGACACAATGCTGACCTTTAGCCCTACTCATGTTACATCAACTGTCAATCCAAAACAACTTCTTCCACCAAGGCACTGACTTGCAAAAAGCATCTCTGATATGTTATTACCAATCAAATTTGAAGCTAAAGAATGAATTGAAAAATGCTTCGCATGCCACATGGTTACACCATTCTGTCCTTATTTTGTCCTGAGGCTCTCTGTCATCTGAGGCCTGCATTTCAAAGCCAATATTTGACACCAGTAGTGTTAAATGGAGGAAAGAATTTCCTACAGGAGCTCCAGTCTAAATAGAGAGATGCGGGGAAACCACCAAAGAATTATTGCTGCCTATATTTTCACACTTTGTCCAGCTTGGTTGTGCAAAAGAAAGTATTTTTCATTTCTTTTTTTTAGTAGGAAAACGGAAAATTTATCCTGCAGCCACATCCATCACCGCTACCTCATAAAAACTCCTCATATGTCTAGCATGAGGTCACAAAACCTTGGTAAGGTCACATAAAATCCAGTAATTTAGAAGAATGAAAAACATAACCTAAATGGCAACATCACATTCTGGGAATAGCTAGCCAATATTTAGCCAATGTTTACTTATCAACTGTTAAAATTATGAAAATAAGTTGTTATATTTCTAAGTGGAGATTCATCAATATTAAGATCTATACACAGGAGTGTGAAGGAGTGGGTCTCATTGGTAGGCACAAGCCTGAGATGTACTTTCAGAATTATTTTTTTTTGGGGGGGGGGGGAGAGGGGAGAACTGTAAGAGATTTAAAAGTTTAAAAAGTATAGCGCTTTGTTTAGCAGAAGTGGAAATGGGAGAAGTAAGGGTGCTTCTCTGCCTTTAATACCTTTATCGTAAGAAGAAATCCAACAAGGAATAATTTCTGAAAAATGTATTGCATGCTAGATTTCTGCTTGCTATGAGGCTATGAAGGCAGGATAAGCCTCAATAGTGAAAAACAAGTTAAGAGAGTTTTCCAAAAAATTCTTTCCTTAATGCCAAGACAGGTTTTTCTTTACATCAATCAATTGCCCAACCAGACAGTAACAGAGAGTTGCGTCAAACTAGGTACACTGCAGTCCTCCAGGTACATTAAAGAATTGGCCTAAACTCCAGTCTACAAAACAACCAACTTTTCTGCAGTTTGTTTTTCCTGTAACTCCCCTTAGCTGGGGATGCAGATTTAGAAGTGCACTGTTGGGTATTCCTGACATAGAGACAATTTTTCTGGTATGATTTCTAATCTATTCTTTGGTGGAATTGGACGTTCAAGTTGTGAGATTCTATTTATGGTTAAAGCCCTATGAGATCTGTAACATTCTGGTAGACAATCTCTTCCAGTATCCAATTAACACAATTTGTTATGTTGTTCTGAAGTCATCTAGAAGATGATGTATCAAGGAAATATTAAGATTAAACTACCTTACTCAATTGTTGCTGTAGATTGCTTCAAACCTCTCTCTCTCTCTCTCTCTCTCTCTCTCTGTCTCTCTCGTGTGTGTGTGTGTGTGTGTGTGTGTGTGTGTGTGTGTGTAAAATACTAAGGACTGCTACTGAAAGATCTGAGCTGGATTCATTTACACTGGCCTCATTCCAAGCACTATAATTCAACTAATTTCTGGATCGAAGCCAATGAGAGAAAGTGGGCCACATTTAATAGTAGCTATATAATTGTCACTGGATGAGAAAAAAGTACACGATGATGTAGGGAGATAATGATTTATTAACATACTTTATGTGCATAAGATAACATTTTCAAAAGGCAGTGAAACTTTTCTAGGCAGTAAAGCTAAAAATTATCCTCAGCATGCATGGAACTGAACTATGGTTATAAGGTGGTAATGTAAACTTTTCAGAAGCCTTTTAAAATATTTGATCTCATTCACTGCAGTTCCTCTATTATGTTTACTATCAGTTACCCCTGCCCCATTACTGAAGGCATATACAGAGTTTCCACTTCATTTCTTGACTGCATAGTTTTCACTAATATACATCTGACCAGTTTAATTGTTAGCATTCTGACAACAGTATTTTTTGCCCTTGTGCACAAAACTGTTTTGCAAAAAATAAATGCTATATATGAACATGCAGTCACAAGGCATTAAAATGGGTGGGTTTTGGAAATGTCTGTTGGGGTCAGTTGCTTTGCTAGCTATCTAACCTACAATTACTAGTTTCAGAAAAGTTTTTTTTTTCTGCATCTTAAGCTGAAAAGGTGAAAACTCTGCGTTGTGGGTCTCAAAAATTTCAAAAATAGTTGGAGCTTAGCATGACTTTCTGTGGCTTGTGGGAAAACCATGAGCACTGATAGTTGTGCTTTGTGCACCAGCAGTTATGCTTTGACATCTTATGTGAATCATTTTATGACACTGCAAGTGTAGGAAAGTACAGTTAAGGGAGTATTGTGGAAAGATATTTTTTTTAAGAAAGTGTTTCAGTATATTGTTGAACCCGCACACAGAGCCTGTTTCACGTAATGTATTAAGATTTAAGCAAGAAAACAAAATTGTATAGATTGGATCAGGAAGTCGTTAATTTAATCTGAGTTAAATACGGCTATAAATGCAACTCCGTATTTATGGTGAATATAAACATATGGCCCTTCATGTTAATCCTATGTTGCTGAAAAAGGAGCATATTGATTCATTAAAAATATTAGCTATTTCATTACATGGCAAAGTCAGAATCACTGTTTATATTAATTTATTTGCATTGAAATAGATAATTCAGATACATTTTTTAAAAAAAAAAGAAGTTACAGCTTTCATATCATTTTTCCTCCAGCCACCCCACCCCCCTTTCATAAGCGTGAAGAAGAGAAGTGAATTCTTGTTGCCATGCATTGATTCTTTTTAAATTGATGAATAGACCCTCCTATACTGACTGAAATTCTGTGAAAGGAGTCCCAATATTTTAAATACAGATGTGCCTTCTGTTTGTTTGGGGACACTTTGATCAACCTCCTGCATCGGAACTGTCTTCTGAACTAACTGATAAGGTATAGACTCCCGGTTACTCTGTTTTGTGAGAGTAAGACAGGTTAATTGGGCCTGATGATACTGATGACCCTTTCAAGTCAGGTAAAATGAGACCGTAGGGCTTATCGCAGGTAGCTATCCATTAATATTCCTTGTACAGTCCTATGGGAAGAGAAAGGGAGTTGTTTGTTTTAAAGTGTTCCCAAAGGTATCCAACAAAGGACACAATGAGGAAACCATCTGCACTCAGAGGACAGAGCAGCCATACAAATAGTTTACATGGACTGAAAAGACAGCTTCCTCCTCTTCTAAATGATCGTTTGGATGAAAGATTGGGAATTAGCACCTTGCTGTACAATAGGATGCAACTGTTCCACTGATGCACAATGGGAAGGTTTTTTTTAAAATAGAAAACTTCGTAGTCCATTTCCCAGCAAGAGGGTCTCCTTGGGGGGGGTGGGGGGAGGCGGAAGATAAAAGTTCCTTTCTGCTGATTCACAGGGTTTATTTAGTCAAGAATCCAAACTGGAACTGATCTGATATATTACCATTACCTGAAGAGTTTTCTTCAGTTAATCCCAAGTATGAAGAAAAAAATGGTAACTAAAATTATTTAGCCTATCCTTCCATTGTATTTTTTTCTAACATAAGTCCTAAGAGATATTCTTGTCTAAGTATAGAAAATAAGTAGGGGATATCAACATTTTCAAACTAAAATTGCCAATACCATTTTAACAGAGCAAACAGAATGCGAATCTGTAATGCAAATATGCTGCGTTAGCAATCTGACCTTGTTAATTCTTGATTGTTGAATGGCTTCCCTATTACACCATTAGGTAATCTGAAACCTTCCAGATATTTTAGAAAACAACTCTCACAATCCCTTTGTGTGTATTGTGCTACTTGAGCACTCATTAGAATTGAGCACCAATTCGTTCCCCAATCTTGATGACTTGGCTGCCCAGCAAGGGAAAGAGGGGAACTGCATTTGCGCACTGGCTCACCACTGCGCAAGTCAAACTGCACCTGCATGTAACTCATGCAGTCCGGTACTGAACAGGCCACAAACCATTAGTGGGCCATGGCCCGGGGGTTGGGGACCTCTGATCTAGGGGCTATCAGTTTGCCCAGTCCTGTTCCTTTATATCAGGGGTGTCAAACTCGATTTCATTGAGGGACGCATCAGAGTTGTATTTGACCTCGGGGGGCCAGAGTAGGGGTGGCCAGGGTAGGCATGGCCAGCTCGATGTCACTTGTGTCAGGGGCGCTTGTGGCAGCCCAAGTGCTCTGCCAGCTCTGTTTCCAACTGCAACAGCCTCCTGCAACCCTCTGCCAATGAAAACAGAGCTCGGGAGGGCCACCTATGATGGGTCTTGAGTTTGACACCCCTGCTTTATGTGATAAATATTTTCTTATTTATTTGTAAGATTAGTATGGCTGCTCTTATTAACATAAAGCAACTCTGGGCAGCTATCAACATATAAACAAATCAAAATAAAAAAAAAATTAAAATGTCATGCTACCAGATGTCATAAAAGTCTAATCCCAAAACTACAACTGCAGAGCTGACTTTCTTGCCTGACCCAGAGCCGGGTGGAGAAGACAGGTCTTAACAGATTTCTTGAAAGCAAGGAGGAGGAGAAGTGCTAATAGAATGTTTTGAACAAATGCATAGATTGTGAAAATAGAACAAGAAAAAAGAAACAATTCTGAGAAAATATTTTGCTTGCTCTAGAAGAAAAGTTTTTGCACAGGCCATCCAGTGATCCCATTCACTAGAAAAAGTTTTAGACAGATAAATTGATACATAAATTACAGCAAACTGATTTATGAGAATCCTAACCACATATTTAACAAGAAAGAAAACAAGAAAAAATTGCTTTGTTCTGGTCAACAAATTATACCCAGTGTATTCTCCAGTACCCATCACGTAAGATAATTTCTTCCATGAATATCACTTATGGGTAAGAAAACCACACATATATCGTAATACGACAAATGTACATTGTCTTCTTACTTAACACATTTGTGGTTGGAAGCCACAATTAGTGGTGGGTTTGATTGTTGTAACTTCTCCCGCTATCTGTTCCATTCCTTAATGCTCAACTTCTCAGCATTTTTTTAAACATATTATTTCCTACTGCAGAATTAAATAGCGCACACAGGTAGTCCTCAACTTACAAACATTAATTTAATGATCATTCAACGTTACAACAGCACTGAAAAAAGTGGCTTATGACCAGTTCTCACACTTATAAATGTTGCAGCATCACACAGTCAAACTTTTAATGTTTGGCAACCAGTATGTATTTATGATAAAAGTAGTTGCAGCATTCCGGGGTCCTGGGATTGTCATTTGCAAACTTCCTAGGGAGTTTCTGACAGACAACTCAATGGGAGAAGCCAGATTCGCTAAATGACTGCACAATTCACTTAATAACTGTAGCAATTCACTTAACAACCATGAAAAAAAATTGTTGTAAATGGGAACAACTCACTTAACAACTGCTTTGCTTAGCAATGGAAATTTTGGGCTTAATTGTTGTCATAATTCTAGAACTATTTGTATACTGTAAATGTGTTTTTTTTTAATGAGAGAGAGAATTGTTCCTAAGGACTAATTCTGTTCTTTTAAACCAACATGTAAACTGAAATGACAGTTGTCTTTCAAAACCTGTACTTCTCTGGGTGTTTATTGAACATGCACAAAGATATTACATTAGGAGAAACGTGTCTGAAATTAAAAAGAAAACATTAAAAAACATTGTACACCATCCTTAGTCAAGGTGGTATACAAAATACATAATGTTGGAGGAAAACATTCAAGTCAGTATGAAGAGGTTTGGAGTGAACTTTTAAAAGGGATTAAACTGATGCATACTGAACAGTAATAGAGGATACTGGAAAATAGAAAGCAGAGAAATCATAATTGATGCATTCATCTCTGTTTTACAATGTAGGCATGTGCAAAGCATCTCAGCTTCACTTTGATGAGGCATTTTGCTCCAAGGAGGCACAATAATGACATGATTTGCCTCCCTGAATCCTTCTCTGGCTTATTCTAGTTCTGAGCAGATGCAGAAATCTCTTCTGTTTAATGCACATCCTGGAAAATAAAAAATTCAGATGCAATGTGAACTATAGCAATCAGAAATGTAGGGTGAAAATAGATTGCTTCATAAAATGGTTTCATAAGGCTATTTCAAAGCATCATCAAAACAAAACATTTCTTTGAGCTTTGCATAACTCTGTGTATGTTCTTCTTTAGCAGAATACAAAACATTAAATAGAATTTTTATATTTTAGGCTTCTGGTTTAATGTTTGGAATGTTAATGTTATCTTAATTTGATGTTATTATTGGAAGGCCCCTGAGTGCCATGAACTGGGTGATGAGGATCCAGATTTAAATTCAAGCAATTAATGAATATATGGGATGAAAAGGTATAAACTAGTAACTTTCCCTTCAGCCCCATTTTGAACCAGAAGGAAAATATACCCATAGCTGCAATGTATTCTGCTTTGATTGTTGAAATTAAGGATTGCGACTGATGCTGGAAACAACAGCGTAATTCAAGCATCTAGTGAGAATCAGGGTGAGTGGGATGAGCAAGCCATCTTTAAAAGTTTCCTGAATTCTGGAAAAGGAAAAACATCTTATTCGTTCAAACTTTAAACTTTTTAAAACTGTTATAGGTTGCATCTTACCATCCTGGCAAATGCAACTTTAACTTTGACATTCTTGGGAGATAGAGTTGTAAAGTACCATCCATTGCAGGCATTATGAAACAGCACTTGACACATGTTTAGCTGCTACCATGCTACCTAGGTGAATATTTGGGTCACACAAATCAAGGCTTGTGCCATGTGCCTTTTTTTAGCCTTTGCAGTCATAAAGGGCAAAGGTTTAAGAGAGAGTTGATCAGGTGCCTTTCAGGCTGCCTACCTCATCTGACTTTTTAATTTATTTTAAAGCTGAAATAGATACAACAGGGAGCTGCGACCTCTTTATTTACTGGAAAGCTTCTGAGGCCACATGCACCTTGGTGACATTATTAGAAAATGAAAAGCTGCAGCCCAATGTTTTATTGGTTTACTTGCCCAGAATAAGAGGCTGATGAGCCAGAGTAGTACAGAGCAACCTGTTATGAAAAAGGAAAGAACAAGAAGTGAATTGTTTAGTCTTTCTTGTGATCAGTGGGCAGCCATTTTGTTTAAGACCATCATTTCTGAGTACTTATAATGGCTCTCAAAATTCCTACTGTGTCCCTTCTTTCAAAAACGAGGAATGATTCTGGTTTAGGAGTAGCTATGATGAAATACATTTCTCCTCCAGCACTGATGAAGATATGGAAGATTCTTGTGGATAACACTCTCCTGAAGAAAAGGATATTAATGTAAGGCAAGTGTCTCTTAAGCAAAGCTGAATGTGTGGAGAACTTCAACAATGAGCAGTAAATACAGGTAGTCCTCAACTTACAACAGTTCATTTAGTGACTGAAGTTACAATGGTACTGAAAAGAGTGACTTATGATGATTTTTCACATTTATGGCCATTGCAGCATTCCCATGGTCACATGATTTACATTCGGATGTTTGACAACTGGTTCATATTTATGATGGTTGCGGTGTCCTGTGGTTATTTGATCACCTTTGGTGACCTTCTGACAAACAAAGTCAACGCAGAAGCCAGATTCACTTAACAACTATGTAACTAATTTAGCAACTGCAGTGATTCATTTAACAAATGTAGCAAGAAAAGTTGTAAAAAGGAGCAAAACTCACTTAACAAATTTCTCACTTAGCAACGTAAATTCTGGGCTCAGTTGTGGTCTTAAGTCGAGGACTACCTGTAATATAGAACAAATCTCCAAAAAACTGGGGAGAGCGACATAGGAAATAGTTTGATATTGTGGCTGCATTGTTACTATGTGGCAGAAGATTTGTAGATTTGTGGGGAAAAGGTGGAAGAGAGCAGTGTCAATTAGAATGTTTCCACTGTTTGCTAAAAGATAAGAAGTCTGTGGTCAGAGTCAAATGCTCTTGATTTCAACAGATTTTTCTTTTTTCTTAGTTTTTGTAATATCAGGTTGTGAACTCTAGATGGGGGAAAAAATGTCCCATTTTCTCCTGAATCTTTCAAAGGCATCCAAGGAGGTGTAAAAATATCTAGATGAAGCATTCAAGACTGAAGCAGCAGGAAGAAATTTCAAAATCTAATTGCTTCTTCTTTTATCTTTGGATTTCTGCCAGGCCTTTACTCGTGTGGATCTTACTGCTGCTAATATTTGTGAAACCATTGCAGGTTTTGTAAGGCTCGCACAGCTGCTTTGAGAGTTTCAAGGTTTTTCAGATGCCTGATCCAAAGGTTTGGTTTTCTTTGCTTGTTTCCGGAGCTGCCAGATTTCTAGAAGTTCAACTGTGCACACAATAAAAAAATACTTTGTTGTTGTTGCTCCTGGCTTCTGCTCTCAAGGAGCAGTAATTTGACATATACTCTTCTTGAACCCACTAAAAATTTATCTGGCTGCCTTTCTTTTCAAGGTGGTTGTCAATCACACATCAACTCTGGTGGCAAAGATAGATATGAGTGACATCTCATTATGAAGCAATGAATGCTGGGACAAGAACCAAAAGAAAACTCAAGCCACCAGTCAAAATGAGGAAGTTTCTATGGCTTCCATTTAGTCACTTCTCCCACAAGATGGCCGACATAACTATTAGGTTCATATACAGTTGTAACTCAGCCACCATGCCAAATTCCTCTTCTGACTGCTTTGTTAGAGTGCTAACTCAACCAACCTGACTACACACTTCCCTTCCTTTAGCTTGCTATGTTTTATCAAGTGTGATTTAAGGCTTAATATTTATTTATTTTATTTATTTTTACATTTATATACCGCCCCATTCCGAAGACTCGGGGCGGTTTACAGCTTATA
>JANHFL010006414.1:127064-150120 GCA_032468155.1 Oxyrhabdium leporinum | reverse complement strand
ACTATTGCTCCATATAGGCAGCATATAGATTTAATAAATAAAAATGAAGTGTGACATCACATGACCACTCTACTCAGCAATAGAAATTCTAGATATCCAGTTGCTTTCGTTAACTGGAATCATCACAAGTTCTTCAGTGAGGATATCACACAGACACCATTTGTGACCTCCTACTGACTTCCCACAAAGTTAATTTTTAGGAACCATCAAAGATCACAATTGGTGATCGTGGAACTGTGGGATGTTGCAGTGCTGTAATTGCAAGCGGGGCACTCATGAACATTGTGGCTGATGTCAGTATGAGTAGTATAAGTAGCTATCGCTTGTTCGTCACCATTCAAAAAGTTCAAAAAGTTGCCAAATGAGTGATTGTTATGTGAGGACCATCTTTAGAGTAAACCCAGTGAAGGCTAAGAATGCTCTTGCATTGTTGTTCTGCTCATCACAGCACATGGCACATTCACACCTGGGTGGATACTCAGCTCTTGTTCTTCATCCTCTGATTGCAGGTGCGGCTGCTACTGATGGCTGCTAGCGATATCATACTCAGGTGCTTGAATGCTCACAACTTCCTCAGGCTAAACCTGTCTGGCACTCCCAAAGCAGGCTCTTTGGTGTCAGAATTTTCAAAGGCAGGGCTGACTTCAGCAGATTAAGTTAATAACACCACTTAACACTAGTTTGCTCATTTTGGGCGTGTTGATCAGCACACCCAGAAAATATAAAGTAAATATCTAAATGTAAAAATGTAGTCTGTTTCAAAAAATATTCTTGGAGTCCTTTCATTGAGTTCCTTGGTGTTTAAGAAAGTTGTATGGTGAAAAAGAAACAGAACAGAGTTGTCAGTGAAAAATGATGGGCTATTTTTTTTTTTTCAAAAGTCTATTCATCTTATAGCAAAAAAACCGTGTCACCTTATTTTTACACTGAAAAAATGATAGATAATGAGAAAACTGGATAGCATGTTCCGGTGTCCAGAAAACTAGGTGACCAATTTAGTTTAGAATTTTAAAAAAATATGAAGTTTACAATACAATTTAGTTTGAATACTATTAGGCTTTATGTCTAGTGGAGAATTTTTGCTTTTTGATAATTGAAATACAGTTTTCTTCAAGTAATGAATGGATTGCACTTTATTCTAGTTTTGAGGTGAAATTATACTCAGTCACCACATAACTTTTCTTTCACTATTCAAATCAACATATGTGCTTGTCTAATTGGATATATTGTGTTACTTTTTCCTTAGGCATTTGTAGAAGCCCAAAATAAAATAACAGTGCCTTTCCTTGAACAATGCAGTGTCCGGGGGCTATTTAAAGAGCAAATGACTGAACTATATGACTATCCCAAGTATAGTTGCCATTTCAAGAAAGGGAAAAGGTATGTCAAGACTTTTCATATGTCAGCAAGCAATTGATTTGATTCATAGTCAGAATTGTAGCTGGTAATGCTGAGGATTGTGGTTGATGTGCCATATGTTCACTAAGTCTCAATACAGTAATAGTTATATCTATGGTGTATTTGCTTTTGAGATTATTTACTGGAATAATGTTGGTATCTAGATTTGGCTGTACTTAAAATTAAGAACAGCATCACACATGTCTTCTAGGTATTTTCACTTTTATAATTCTGGACTTCAGAACCAACGAGTATTATATGTGCAAGATTCTTTGGCTACTGATGGCAGAGTATTTCTTGATCCTAATAAGCTTTCAGATGATGGCACCGTGGCTTTACGAGGTCAGTATAACATGTTTTCTGGAATGCTTCAATTGGGACTTTTATGAAAGTTCATCTACTTTAAGCTATGAATAAAGATGTCACAAATCACAACACATGTGTATGTGGACATTCTAAAAAAATTAACTTCTGTGCATCTAAAGAACATCCAGGTTTGAGAAGTTTTATCTGTTGCTTATGTAGTAAAGAAATAGTGTAGCTTTTAACTACGATTGTTAAGAATTCTAAGACTTGTATTACCAACACATCTGGAGAGACACCAACTTCAAAAAATTGAAACAGAACAATGATCTAAAAGAAAATATCGCTAATATGATGTGTAAATAATCTGCAGGTTTTGCATTCAGTGAAGATGGTGAATATTTTGCATATGGCTTGAGTTCCAGTGGATCAGACTGGGTAACGATTAAATTTATGAAGGTGGATGGTGCTGAAGAACTTCCAGACACTTTGGAAATGGTAAAATTCAGTTGCATGGCTTGGACGCACGATGGCAGAGGCATGTTCTACAATTCCTACCCCAAAAGCGATGGCAAAAGTGATGGTGAGTGGCAGGCAATAAAGGTTTGAATAGGAATCTAGCTTAACCTTCAGCATCTGGGTCCTGTATCTCGGGGATCCCCAGATCCTGGGCCTAGACTGGTACCTGTTAGGAACCGGGCCACACAGCTGGAGTTCCAGAGTTATGCTAGAACACACACACACACACACACACACACACACACACACAAAGGGGTGTTAGAGGTGTCTTACCCACACAGTATTTGTTTCCAGATAGTAAGTCATCTGTGTACCAAGTTTGGTTGAAATTGCTCGAAGCGTTCTGGAGTTATGCTGGAACATACATACACACACACACACACACATAAAACATAATTTGCTACCTTTCAAGTTGAACAGCTTTTACTCTGTAGGAGTTGCAAATTCTTATCATTGATGCTTTTGAACGACAACTTGCACTTGCATGTAATCAAATATGCTGTTTCTCCCAGGCACTGAAACATCAACCAATTTGCATCAGAAACTATACTATCATGTCCTGGGAACTGACCAGTCAAAAGATGTTTTATGTGCCGAATTTCCTCATGAGCCAAAATGGATGGGTGGAGTTGAGGTATGACGTAATCTTTGAATGATTCACTTAGAATATTGGTAAATGATAAAGTAAAATAAACTGTTTAGAGACCCAGTTGTTGTTTGTCAAATACATTGGCTGTGTTTCTTGTTTCTTTTGTATTAGTCAAATATGATGTGAATAATTCTTTGTTCTAAAAGCTGAATGGAAGGTCAATGGTATATAGACCACTTTGATAGCTTCTATATATTTTTCCTGCAACTGCCAAACACCAGGATCTGGATAGCTCTTAAAAGCAATACACCATATATTGTCATTTGAAGTGCAAGGTCCATGAGTTCAATTCTGAGTAGAGAGTTTGAATACCATAAAATAATATCAATGAAGATTACCACAAAAACATAATATGTAATTCAGAAAGCTCATCAAATCAATTCTCTGAATACAAGAGAGTTAAACAGAATTACCTTTGACTTCCTCCATATTTAAGCTATATATAATCTAATTTACAGAGTAATTTCCACCCTCCCAAAATTGTACATGTTAACCTTTTATTCTTGCTATACACCAATGCAAGAATTCCTGGTGGGCTTAACTGACTCCTCAGATGTTTAGTGCAATACTATAGGATAAATGAGCTGTTAGTTTCAAAAGACTAAAATGATGGCTTGGCCAACACACACACACACACACTCCCCCAGGAAAAAAAAAAGCACAGTAGATTGAACATATGAGGAGAATTAAGTATCTTGGTGTAATATTCCAGGTTATATGCTCATCGATAGAACACATAGTTCTACATGCTCTTAGAAGTTCTTGACGGATTTAAAAACTCTTCTGTATTAAAACTGTAATTATGACATGTTGAAATGTTGCTGTCAGAGCTCTAATCTCAGTTAATGATTGACAAATGGACTATTGCAATTACATGTAACTGGGGCCACTGCAAACTGAGTTTGTAAGAGTGATGTTTCAAGTACCTAAATACATATCCGATGCATTCTTTCCATTGGAGACATCATTTAGAAAGTATGCTAAGAACTAGCAATTCATATTTAACTATTAGATATTCTTTCTCCAAAGAGTTGATTCCTTTGTCCTGTTTCATGGTGTGAAGCAATTTTAAGAAAATTTTCATTAATTGGCCTCTGTAGAACTTCTGTGTATTATAGAATTTATTTAGGGCAATAGAATAATCAGAAAATACTTTTAGATATCAAATATCAAAATGAAACAAATCTGATATCAAAGATATCATGTAAGCCATTAGAGAACGAATGGAACATCCTAGATACTTGCAATTGTACCAGTATTACATTGTCATTCCAACAAGGATTCTTTATTAGAGTCTGATTTAACTTCTTACCCTAAGTAAGAAGTTAACAAATTTAATAAAAGCCCTATTGCTTGTTCACTCTAACTCTGCCCCTTGCTGACTCTGGTGTTGTTGAATCCATACTTCACATGTACTATAGAATTACACTGGCACTGCTTTACAAGTTATATAAAAAGATACCTAGTTAAAGGTAAGCATTATGCCCGGATTATAACATAAAAGTTTAATACTTTTACTGATAGTTTTGCTTCCATTTTACTAAGTTGCACAGTAATGCATAGGACACATTTGGATATGCAATATAATACTTCATGTGCTAGAAATGTACATGGTTTTCTTTTGAATGCTCTGTTAAAGCTGTGGAACAAGTGGAATATGGACAATTTTAAGTATCTTAAAACTGTAGGAATGAGTGTTTGAAACATAATACCTATAGCAAGTAATTTATGACTTGGTTAAGAGGTCTGCATCAATTCCTTCAAAAAAATCACATTCATTATTGAGAGTAGTCGCAAACTTTATTTTACCAAATTAGCACAATTGTTTTTAGTATAATTATAGAATCTAGAAGTTGATTTTTTTAAAAAAGTGAAATTGTGGTTTCTAATGAAACTGTACAAAAACATCTTGTTGCACAACTGGATTGTAAGGACTTTCCAGGAGAAGACAACCTCACAGATCCTTGATATTATTGGACTGCATCTTCCATCATCCCTATTGGACATTCTATTTGGAACATCTGAATTGCATTTCCAACTTAAAGAGAAACACATACGGAATTCTAAATGATCCTTTTATCACTATGAATTGGGCATTTTTACAGATTTAGTGGAAAAATATGTCAATTAATAGATTGTGATTAATCATAACTCCCATCTATGCGAGACTTGATCACATAACATTAAAGTATGGTTCAATATTGCATCCAAGCACAAACCTTTATGTGTGAGATCTCCAAAAACATGGCAACAAGCTAAAAGTTAGCCTATGGTCCTTGAAAATCTCTAAATCATAACCAAAATTATGTTTGGGGACCTATGCAGAGGTTTATTGCTTTTAGAGCAATTTTGTTGTCTGAGAGATGTGTACTTCCAAGTGTAGCTTTAATATAGTTTGAAGCATTTTTAATCAAATGTAAATTAAAACATTCAGTGGGAATTTACTGTCTGAGAGAATGGGAGCATCTTTAGTATCTTCTGGTTAGGTCTTCAACTCCAAAATATTATAAATGAAAAAATTATTGAAGAGTGATGTCTCGTTTTGCTAAATATATTAAATTTGATGTAATAACAGGAGCTTGCACAGAAGGTATACATTTATGTGAAGGAATTAATAACTTTTGATTATATAGCTGCAGGTGGTTCCTACGCTTGCAGCCTTAGCTGTTAATTAAAGGCATTTGCTTTATCCTTCTGTCAGACCTGATTATTTGTTCTCTTCCTGACACATTTTGACTACTAATATTGGAGTATGGTTGCTAACTCCACATAAGATGTGTGATGTTAAGTACACTCTTAGGATGTTTGAAAACCTTTGCATACTGTGTACATGATGAATATAAACATTGAAATGGATGCCCATATTAATCGAAATAAATAAATTTGCCCCAAGAGCTCCTATTTTATTGGTTGAGTTGAATAACATACTAGTTGTAAAAGGGAAAATAAACAGAACTATGGATAAATATTATGAATGTAATAAACTTCAGAAAGAGTTAAGAAAATATATCACCTAAAATTATTTCCAAAGCCAGTTTGATATAATTTTTAAGGCATCCGGCCAGAAACCTGGAAACCATAAATTTTAGTCCCATCTTGATCTGTTAGCCTTAGTGAGGGGGCAATAGCAAACCACTTCTGAAAAACCCTGCCAAGAAAACTGTAGGGACTTGCCCAGGAAGTCTTGGAATCAGGCTCATGTGAAAAGAGGACAAAAAAAAAATACATTGCATTTCAGTAATCTCTCCTTCCTTCCAATTTGTACCTTTTTAGATTCCTGTGAAATGTAATGTTTTCATATGTAAAATGAAAGCTTTAAAGCCATAGTCGGTTGTGAACATCATTGAATGACCCTGTGACTGTCACTAGCTTATATATTAGTCGGAGCCACATTTCGGTTTACATGCTACATGATGCTAACCATCATCTCTCAGCTTAGTTTAGCCTAACTTGCAGGATTGTTATAGTATAAAAAGAAGTTACGGTTAGGAAATAGCCACATTCACTGTCTCGATTTCCTTGTAGGAAAGAATAAAATAGCCCAACAATTAACTTTTGTAATGCCTTACAAATAAGGGCAAAGATTCCTATTGGCTCAGCAGCTGACAGTACCAGAACAATCATGTTTAGGTTCAGAAGTTAAGCAGGGTAGAGCCAGTCAGAACTTGAATGGAGGGCTACAGTATTAGAATTCCAAAAAACTGACTAGATTGGAAAGTTGAAAAGAACATCCTGGAACAAGACTTTGTCAAACTACTGGTATTTATGGTGCAGTCAGCAAAACTAAGATTTCATGAAGATCAGCCCAGCTGATCTTGGCTTTACAATTTTAACTGATCTCTGCTCCTCAGTATCTTCTTCATCTATATCAGTTCTAGCTAGAAGCAAGTATATTTGATTGGAAATAGGAATGAGTTTGAGATACTTCCCAGAAGGTGGCGCTAGTAAATGGTATGAAGCAAGTGAAGCAAAGAGCCATGGTGATTTTAAATGGACTTGTCTTATACACACTATTGTTATGGAGAAGATCAACTTATTGGACAAATATAATATATAAAATTGGAATGATTAGATTACTCTATAAATATTTCTTCCTTTACCCTGGTCCCTTTTCAAGTAACTCAGGAAAAGCACCTAACTTTCAATAAGTGTGATTTTTTTTTAGATGTTTTTATTGTAAAAGCCTTATTTCTTTATCAAGAAGTATTTATCGTAAAGCACAAAGGAATAGTTTGGGTGAATCTTTTCAGTAAAGTAGTCCAGATAGAGCTAATGTAATGAGATTATAAAGCACTTAAGAACAGTGCAACTCTTGAGGGTGGATTGTACAATAACAGGAGACGTGATGCATTAGATTTTCATGAATGTTTTGAATTCTGGAGAGTAAAAACAGACAGACTGGTTATCTCCTCAGGCAGTCTTCCAGAAGAGGAAATAGAACAGTTGCGCTGGAACGTAAAACCTCACACATGCGTTCTTGGACCAGTTGAATTGTAGCACTGTCAAGATAACAGGATGGATGAGAAAATCAGCCTAAAGAAGGCATGGAAGCTAGACAGGGTAGCAGCAGATAAAGGAAGTAGTCAGGATCAGTGGACTAAAATCCTTGGAAGGAAACCAAGTATTGGGAAAATTAAGACTTGAGGAAAACAAGATATGGAATATGTATTTATTTATAATATTTATAGGATAACCCTACTCTGGGTCGGGAATCATTAAAACCAACATAATATTACATTTAAAAAATAAATAGCAGATCAAAATCCTCACTCTGGGCTTAACGTCCACTGAAGAAGAATGGTCTTAAGCCCCTTCCAAAATGCCAGAAGATCAGGTGCCATGTATATTTCTGAGGGGAAACTATTTCATGGAACAATGGCTATGACAAAAAAAAAAAGACCTGACTTCTGATCTATATTTTGGGCTGGTATCTTTAGCAAGCCCTCTTTAGATGATTGGGTAAAGAGAATCATATTTAGTAGGACTACGCACACAGGGCTAGACACTTATAAAAAAATGTTTGGACCTTATTGTGGAATAAACTCAAACAAAGAAAATGGGACGTACGAAGCTGACTTTGGTTGATCTCAAAACAGTGCTAAGCAGGATTAGTCGTAGTTAGTATTTTGATGGAAAACCAATAGAAAAATCCCAGTGTACTATTTTCCTTCAGTGTTTTTAATTTAAAAAAAATCTTATTTTCTAGAATAGGCCTAGTTTTGAACAGAAGACCAGTTTGGAAACTTGAATCTGTCCTGGAAGGGGGAAAATGGCATTTTAATGAAAAAACCCTGCATATCAGCAGAATAATTTTGTCTTGTGATTGTTCCTGTTCATTTAAACCCAGAGCCGTTTATGTACAGAACACTCAGCTGCTATCCTCCCTACTTGCAGTTTAGAATATATATGGAGCTGTACTTGGAAGGCATTGATGTTGTGAGCAGTTTATAGACCTCTGTTCCCTAAATCTTGATTCCTTTCCTTCTTGATTCAAGATGATAGAATATCTTGAGGTTAATTTCTGAACCTGTACCTTATCATCACAGGTTTTGCAAAAGGACACTATTTGCTAATTATCTTTGCTTCCTATTGGCATTCAGTGGTGCTTAAAAGTTTGTAAGCCCTTTTTTAATTTTAAATAATTCTGTATAAATATGATCTAAAGCACAATCTCTTCTCTCTCAAGTCTTAAAACTAGATAAACCGACCAGAGTCATTCGATAAGGGAGATGGGCCACTTCTAAATATGATATGTTAAATTAAATAAATAAATAAAACCAAATGAGTTACAAATATTACATAATTAATAAATAAAACCCATTAAACAAATGAGTCATAAATATTACATACATTCATTTATTTGCTGGGGGAAATGATCTAAATTCAAAAAGGTTCACAAAGTTTTAAGCAACACATTGATGACAATAGAAAGGAACTTCATTAAAAATGTATCTGGTTATGAATTTTATAACTTTGGCAGAATATGTGTACCAAGTTAGAAATAGGGAGCCTTTTATTTTCCATTTAAAATTTGGCTCTGAAGACTGCAGGATGTTAAATAATGTCCTGGTGGAGGCAGGCTGAACATTTCAGCCCATTTTTATTTTAATTCTTTTTTCTTTAATAAAACAAAGAAAAAAAAACTGTTGCTGGAAATTAATACAGATAGTCTTTGAATTATGACCACAATTGAGCCCTAAATTTCTATTGCTAAACGAGACAGTTGCTAAGTGAGTTTTGCCCCATTTTACAATCTGTCTAGCCACAGTCCTTAAGTGAATCACTGCAGCTGTTAAAGTAGAAACATGGTTGTAATGTGAATCTGACTTTCTCATTGACCTTGCTTGTCAGAAGGTCGCAAAAGATGATCGCATGACCCCAATTGTCATAAATATGACCCCAGTTGCCCAGTGTCCGAATGGCCCATCTGACCAAGAGCATGCTGTAATGGTCATATGTGTGAAAAATGATCATAAGTAACTTTTTTCAGGGCCTCTGTAACTTCAAATGGTCACTAAATGAAAGATTGTAAGTTGAGGACTACGTATAATGTTCAGGCAGATTTTGGCAATGAGTCCTTGGGAGCACCTCAAAAATCTATCCCATAAGTAAAAGTTTTCCCAACCCCATAGTGAGGGAATGCAAGAATGCCATTGCTTCTCACTATTCAAACAAGTAAGGTTGTTTGAATGGTGAGAAGAGTGTCTGCTGAAGCATATATGCATATGGGCCAATAATACCCATTCTTTGTTTATCTCTCATAAAAATATCTGCAGATGGGTTTCTCCACATAGAGTCAAAATGTTTTCTCTTGATACTCTTAAATTCCTTTGTGCTCTCAAATGAATTGATGAAAAGATGTTGTGGCGATAAAGAGAGACTTAATTGTCACTCCGCCTGAATTATACATTGTAGAATTACATTAAGAGGGTGTTTTGGGAATCACACTAAGCAAACTGTTATCAACTCTTCCCCAGTCTAGCAGGGAACAATGAAGGAATACGCTGCAGGGATTCTTGAACAAAAGTGAAATGTTTTCAAAGACCAATTTTACTTTGATAAACTGAAGGCATTAATATTTAGTATGAACTTTACATTGGGGATATTAGATTATTTCAAGCACTTTTAAAACTACTTGCAGAAGGTTTCAAGTTTAGATAAGAAATTCTGGAGAGCCCAGGCCACCCAGGGACTGGGATGACATACTTTATTACACATGATTAATTTGCTGAAGAAATAGCAATTGAGTTCACACAGCACACCAACCCAAATTCAGATAAACCACATTATGGCTTAATGCCACATGTGGACCCAGCCAGTCGATTTTGCTAGATTAGCTGAAATAATGGTCTATTATATTTTTTCTAGCTCTCAGTAGATCTATTTGAGACATGTTTTATTCAGAGAGATAGAGTCTTATGTGGCACTGACTTCTGCAAATTAAATTGGATGTTGCCAGTTCTAATATCCATTCCCACCGCAAGTGACTTTTTCTGCTGTCTGAAACCAGCTAGTGCTCCCAGACCTTTTTGTTTATTATTATTATTATTTGCTGCTGGTATTTTTTCTATTATTGACATTGCTTTAATTTTGGTGATGCTTAGGTATCTGATGATGGGCAATATGCTTTGCTTTCTATACGGGAGGGATGTGATCCAGTGAACAGATTGTGGTACTGTAAACTACAGAAGGAATCAAATAATATAACAGGTAAGATCACTCCTTTTTAGATTTGCCAAACCTTTGCTTCGTTGCTCGCTTGCTTGATTTTAATGCTTGAATCAGTACAAAAGTAACTGACCTACAGTAACCATTTGTTATATTGGAAATCAACATTCAAGACATATCAATAACTGGAAAAATATCTTAATAACATAATTATATCTTCATCCTTGATGTAGTAGAAATTGGAAGCAATAGACAAAGTCCATTGGTTGTTTTACTCACACATGACCGTGGGGATGCTACAATGGTTATAAGGATGAAAAATGGTCATGCCACTTTTTTTCAGTGCCATTGTAACTTTGAACAGTCACTAAATGAACTGTTATAAATTGAGGACTACCTGTATAACCTTTATGCTCAAAAATTAAGAAACAGTACATCTCTCATTTCTTTTTCTTTTTTAATCAATAGTAAATACGAAAATGGGCTAGCAGTGGATAATTTCCTTTGTTACACATGTCCCACTTATGTGATGCCTGGGAATGTGAAGGAAAAAAATGTTCTTGACTACAACTGTGTAAGAAAATTCACACATCTATAGTCATCTTGCTTTCATTGAACTACAGCACTGTGATTGATATATAAATGAGTTATGATTCCAAAATTGAATTTTAATCTGGTTTTAAAATATAAATATATTTACCTTCTTTTCATAGAAATTACCTGTCCTCTATTCATGGTCTATTCAACATATAGAATAGACTTTCCCCTGATGACCTTCAAATATCTGTTGGAATACAGCTTCCTTTTTCAGACAGCATGCTGGCTAGAGATAATGGAAGAATGGCATCATAATTATTGTTGCATTGTACTCAGCTATTTCATCTTGTGAACTTAGTTACATTCTTTATTGAACTGATAAAACCACATGGTGAAAAGTGCACTTGCAGACTAATATTGAAAAGACAGTCACAGTCTATTAGCGTATGATGTTGGTGCATGATGTGTGATATATAACCACCAAGCCTTAATTACATACTAGCGGTTTTGGAAGATTAATTTGCTTTCATTCCGAGTACAGTTCCAACCTTAACAAATGGGCTTCATAAGGGAAACATGTGGGAAGAGGATGTAGCCTAATATTCTTGTCATTTCTCAAGCTGTCTGTTTTTGAAATAGGGCTTTAAAACTCAGACTAAAAATAAGGTTCATTTCTATATGTCATGCACTTGATTACTTGCTAGGAAAACTGGCTCTCAAGTTTTAATTTATTTGTTCTCTTTACAGTTTCCCTCTCTGGTGTGATAAACTTTTATTCTCAAGATTCTGAAAATCTTAGTCTTGCCTTTTGTGCATGCAAGCTGTTGTAGGGTGTCTCTTTAAGGGGTGTAACCCCTTTAAGATTATAGTTTAGATGAACTCTTACAGCAGTCACTCAAAATGTTTATTACAGACAAAGACCAGTGCAATTAAAATATTCAAAGAGTATCTAGTTAAACGTTCTAGAATAGAATAATAATAAATAGCCAAAACAAAGCTATGTTAAAATCATAATTTGGTATCCTATCTGTCAGTTGCATGTGCACAAGAAAATGGCCTAAGCCATATTCAAACTGACAGCCTGCGGTCCATATGTGTCCCGCACAGGCCACACCCACACTAGCAAATGGGAGAAATGTCATGAAATGTCATGTGACGGCAACATGACGCCACTAGTTTGATACCTGTGGACTAAGCTATATAATATATTAGTCCTTAAATTATGAAGGCTTATAGTCATTAGATACTAAAATACAACAAAGTGATAATATCAAAATATTTGGTGCATTAATTATGTAAAATAGCTATATTGTTTATTCATCAGGTTCCAACTAATTCTTAGTGCTGCTGTGCAGAATCTAGTTACCTGCACTATGACTATGATCTGTTGGCCTTTAAGCAGCCACTGAAGATAAATTGTGTCAGAATGGCCATGATACCTCTTAATTATCAGGAAAGCTCTTAAAGTAAAATTAATAACTTACAGTATATCAGTTATATACTTATGTTTTAAGTTATAAAATACATTTTATATTTATAAAACTTAATAACTTATATTTTACAAAATAACTGCATGCTACTAATCTTTGTCTTCCATGGCAATAAATATCTTTCAAAACCTATCATTTTAAGAAAAGAGGATTTTCTTAGGGCATTATTTAAAAAAATTATATCAGTTGAAGTAAAAAGCCTGACAGGTGATAAAAGGAGTGTTTGGGAGCATATTGGTGCCCATATTGCTGTCTGTACAGTATATCAAACAGCATCTGTTCAAGTTTTTAAAAAGTGGATATCAAACAGAAAGGATTGCATCAGCGGCAGCTTGGAATAATATAGCTGCACAAACAGTTGAACTAATTTTAGGCATTCTCTAAATGCCTTTTTTCTACTTCCTCTGAACAAATCTGATTGCTGTATCTTTACTGTTTTTATGATATATTTTTAGTGACAGTTGCTATTCTTAGATGAGCAATTTCTACACCTTTGTGTTCATGTTGTATGTTGAGTAATACAATACAAGCTGTTTTCCATCTTGTTATCCTTCCAGTGAATACTCATTCTGTTTGATTGCTGACAGTCTCTTGGATTTCTATTCAGTCTCTATTGACACTCTGATAGTGCCTTGGTTTCTTTATCACTACATTGAAACAGTATTTTTGCAAATTTCAATGTTACCTGGGAAACCATTTCTGCTGTTTAATAATGTGCCCTCTGCTTAATTCTGTGAAGGATTGTCCTTCTCTTTTTCCCAGATTCCCCATTGTGTTCCTTTTTGCTTAGCAGAAGCAGAAATGTGTAATGCCTATGCATTCTAATGCACAATCCAAGTTACAGCACTTATGGCTACCTACTTAACTCAAATAGAGAAGCAACTTAGAACTAAGGAGAAATTTCCTGACAGTGTGGAGAATCAACCAGTGGAACAGCTTGCCTTCAGAAGTTGTGGGTGTTCTATCACTGGAAGTTTTTAAGAAGAGATTGGTCAGACAATTGTCTGAAATGATATAGGTCTCCTGCTTGGATGGCAGGTTGGATTGGGGGACCTCCAGAGTCCTTCCTACTCTATTGTTCTCTTCTGGTATTCTTTTATTCTTTCTTTGACCATGTATATCCATTCCATCAAGCCCAAAGAAAGTCCAAAATGGTATAGGATCTCCTGACATGGCCAGGGGTTTGAATAGAAGACCTCTGAGGTCCCTCCTAACCTACTATTCTATGTTCTATATTCTATGGCTAGCAGGATAGCCATGGAAAAGGTACAATTTCATTAAGGAATATTGACAACATGGAAGTCCTATGGATCTCATTTGCTGGCCAGTTTGGGAAACTTCACCACTTGGCCACCATTTGTTCAATATACATTCAATATATGAGTTGAATAAATAAGGGAAGCCTATACAGCTTTGTCATACTGCTTTGCCAGCCTGGAGCCAGGCTGTTTCTCCATTTTCTTCCTATACTATGGCTTCCTCACTTGAGGCTTCTCATGAGCACAATTAGGTGTTCCATTTTTTAAAGCATATGCCACAAGTTGTTGTGATCACAATCACAAGCCTTCCTGTAATCAAAGACACTTTTTTTCATTTTCTGTCATGTTCTGAATTAGCAGTGCGCATCAGAAATAATGTCTCATGTTCCTCAGTTTTTCTAAAGCCAACTTGAACATCTCGCATCTTTTTTCCAAGTAGGGCTCCAATCTGTGTTGGATGATCTTAAGCATTATTTTGCTGGCATGTGAAATTAAGGTTATTGGACAATAATTTGCACACTCTATTAAATCTTCTTTTTTGTAATGTAGATTGGCTTCTTCCAATCTGTTTGCTACTGTGTTATTTTCCAGATTTGCTGGCATCACTTAGTTAGACTTTTTACAGATTCTTTTTCTGTAGCTTCCAATACTTCTGTAGGTTTTCCATCAGTTCCTGTAGGCTTCCTGTAATGACCAGAGCACTGATCTAATTTCATCTTCTAGAACTAAGTACAAACCTCTTGAAAGTAAGGATCTAAGATATTGGATGTTGACATTCCTACTATACAGTGTTTCAGTATATTCCTTCTTTCTAACACTAACTAACACATTTGGCATCTTTTAGCATTCCAGTTCAAAGTTGGAACTTCTTTCTGAGTTCATATATACAATATGATAAACAGGGAGAAGAATATGAAGATTTCCTTAATCTTCCCTAGTACAAACAATTTTAAAGATATTTAATTGCATAGAACCTATTATGATAAACTTTGAAACTGAAACATGAGATTTTAACATAGCTGGGATTGGACGAAGAATTTATCAAACAATTTTCACTGTATGAATGCTTTTCAAGTAGCTCTACCATTAAAGTGCAATCCATTATTTCCATATTGCTGTTGCTGTAATTGAATCATTGAATCCTGATCATTGCAATATATTGTAGTTCACTTCAAATATTTCAGGTTATTAGCATAAGGACATTCTACTTCATCAGTCTAATAATTTATCTAGGCTAAGAAATAACAAAGAAATAAAACAAGACAAAAGCCAATATAGAAAGAACATTACTAGATCGGATTATTGTCCCATGTAGTCCATTATTTTAAGTTATACAGAGGTTAATCTTTTCAGTAAAGAAAAGATGTGGAAAACATGGACAGGAGAATGATGACATCCTATAAAATATGTTCCTTACCGATTGGCATGCTGTGACATTGCTGTATTCTTCGTGAAATTGTCCTCTGTAAAGGCTGTCCAAGATTGTAATAGTTATGGCATCTTGTGCAAGTGACTTCCCTAGTTTAGCGGTATGCTATGTGAGGAAATATTTTTAAATGTTCTGAATCTTGCATTGTTCAGTTACATTAAATTATGTTGGAATTAACACTAGAAGAGACAATAGAAATTGTGACATCTGAAGCCATTGCTTGAGACAGTTAATTATTTCAGTTAGCAAAGTTTAGTAAGATTCTAAAGAAAAAAAAATGTACTGATATTAGACATGTTGGAAATCTATCTGCAGCCGAATAGCTGCATATTGTCTTGGTGTAAATTGGAATTATATTATGGGCTGCAGTGTAAAAGTTTGGTAATGTACATAAATGTGAAAATAATGATTCTTGAGTGTAGAAGAATGAAGGAGATAATAAACAAGCTCATAATAAACTCATTTCTGCTTCACAGCATTATTTTTTGGATGATTATCTGAATGCAATCATAATTCTCCAGTTTGAACGTTGGCTTTCTTGTCCAAACAGTTTGAAACAATTAAGAAATTTGCTGTCATGCATGTCTTGATGAGTTTTGTAAAAGGCTGATTGACAGTTTTAAACTGATTATTGCTTTGACATATTTGCATGTATTTGTACTAATTTACATGTTCCATATTTATTAATTTGCAATGGAGTATTAGAAGGTGATGGAGGTTGAGTTTTGCTGAACTCCTATCTTTCATACTTGTTTAGGCTTGCGTATATCTGGCTGACTGTAACATTTTCCACACAAGTGAGCGATGCAGTATAATTTTATAGATATCTGAGCAAATATAAATATATTTTACAGTATGACAACCTATGTTAACTGGAATGTTCAGAGATTTTAATAGTTTGGATACAGAATAAAAACCGTCTACATCAGTGTTTTTTAAAACTTTGTGTTCCCAGGACCTCTTCCCGTTTTTACAACAGTCGTAAGTGTGAAAAATGGCCATCAGAAACTTTTTTCAGTGCCATTGTAACTTCAAACAATCACTAAACGAATGGTTATATCTTGAAGACTACCTGTGTTATATTCTTTCAGTCTTATTCCCTGAATATTTTAAAGTTCTGCTTCTAGAACTTTGAGAATTAAAAATACATTTTGTGAATCTCAAGGACTGGGCAAAATAGATTTTGAGGTTGAAATGTGCACCTTGTCAGATTACTGTAAATACAAGATAGATGAGGGTAATCTTTCCTTGGAGAAATTCTCTGGACAGCTCTCTCATATTAATGCCAAGAAAAGTTCTTTATATTTTTCTCATGGTTTCTCATTTTTTATTACTGCCTTGCTACATTTACTGATTCATGTAACAGATATTTTAATTGATTTATTACATTTTTCCATTAACTTAGTGTTTTTTATTAGGAATACTAAAGGCAGCTGGGCATATTTTAGATTTTTTTTAAATCAATCCTCTGTTATATTTAAAAAAAAACACAAGCCAGTTGTTCTTTTATGGTTTCCAAGATTAACTTTACCTTTATTTTAGCTACTTGATTTAGCTATTTTACCCGTTAACTGATGATTATATTTTGACATACTATTTTATTCTGTGTTATATGAAGACAGTTTTGTAGGCAGATATGAGGATTTTTAAATTGAAATGCAAAGCTTTAATCCTTTAAAAAACAACTAGCTTAAGAACTGTTTAATTCCTATTTTATTACAAAATCTCTTAATGTCATTCATAAAATTGTATATGTTTGAATCTTACATATACTTGCATAGATATATTCTTATCTCTTGTATAGGAAAACTTATATATATCTTGACAATAGTTTACTATTAAAATGCTGATTGATAATATTTTTATTAGCATTTTTTCTAAAGTATATGAACATTGTAGTTAAACTGATAGTTAGTGATAGAAAAATGTGAGTCTAAAGAAAACCCTTTCTTAGAAACATTCATATCTCTTACAAAACCAGTTTTTAATTCAGAAATAAATGTATATGTTACCTTAATGCAAATTATATCTCTTTTTTATCTTTACTGTCCAAATGAACAAAGTCTGCATTGTAATGATAAAACCTTTTAAAATTCATAACAAATACTGGTTCTTGATGATATAATTTTGATCATTAAATGTTAAGTTGTGGTTTAGGTTGAGATCCTAAATCCATTTTTTATAAGAAACAGATAATACTACACTTGGTAAACAAAGATAATGTCTAGTCTAGGGAAAAGAAGGACTAGCAGTGACATATAGCAGCGTTCCAATAATTGAGGGGCTGCCACAAAGAGGAATGAGTCAACTATTTTCCAAAGCTCCAGAAGGCAAGAGAAGATACAATGGATAGAAACTAATCAAGGGAGAGAAGCAACCTATAACTAAGGAGAAATTTCCTAATAGTGAGAACAATTAGTGGAACGGCTTGCCTTCAAAAGTTGTGTGTGCTCCAACATTGGAGACTTTTAAGAAGAAACTGGTTAGCGACTTGTCTGAATGATTTAGGGTCTGCTGCTTGAGCAGGAGGTTGGACTAAAAGACCTCCAAGCTCCCTTCCAACTCTATTATTCTGTTAATTTCTGTCAAATAATACTATGGTACACTACATTTATTTTTATTATATTTTGCTGCAGATTATGAGATATAATTGTACTGTGTATCACTGATTTTTAGCTGGTAGAGGAAAGTGAAACAAAGTTGTGTTTCACGAACAATGAAATAGGCATATCCATTATGGATCAGGGGATTTCCTAAACAACTTAAGTTAGAAGATCAGAAGGTTTTCTGGCACAGTAAAATTATCTTCCAGAAATGCAAGCAAACTTGTACTCATGGAAATCCTGCTTAGAATAATTAACTGAAAAAAATGTAATTATTCATCTTACTAGCAATAAAGAATAACATGAGTAGGATGTCCAGGATATCAACAGTTAGTCAAAATACTAGCTAAACTGCTAATTAGCTGCTTAACATCACAGTTCAAGGAATCAGAGAAGTTTTTAAGTGGGGTTGAAGAAATAAAATTTGTCAAGAACATTTGAAGCCTCAGATGGACCCCAAAACAGTTCTTCAAACTCTGATTTGATATTCATTTTTGGAGTAACAAGTATTGATCATAATATGACTTGCCCCATTTAAAACTGTATGTAGGTGTATGACTTAAGACTTGCTATAATCTTTTTAAAAAATTGAATTGAAAGAAAACCTGCCTATCCAAAGTGACATGTCATTTGAAACTCTTGACCATGCTCTGATATTATTAATACTGTATGTTCAACTATTCTGCTAAAAAGTATGTCCATATGGAATCCTGATTTCATAATCAACAAAACCTTCATAATTCAATTGTAACTTTCCTCAGGGGTAACTCAGGGGCACTTGTAAATAACTTCATGTGGAGTGTAAAAGACATTTTATAATTTACCAACTTTGCATATATCTCTTAGAGTAAATTTCTTTACTATCTTAATATAGGTCTTTTGCAATGGGTGAAACTGATAGACAACTTTGATGCAGAATATGAGTATGTCACCAATGAGGGAGCAACATTCACCTTCAAGACAAACCGACATGCTCCAAACTATCGAGTAATTAACATTGATTTTACTGAACCTGAGGAATCCAAATGGAAAGTCCTGATTCCTGAGCATGGAAAAGATGTTCTAGGTAAGATTATTTAAGTTATATATTTCAGTAACAACAACAATAGAACATAATCCATGATAAGAGAAGATAGCACTATTATAACTGTGAAGAGTTATACATTATTCATATTAATTAAAGCAAAGCTCTGAACTTAAGAAACTTTTAAGAGGCAAATATCATAATTGTACATTTACATTTTTATGAAGCTGTGATTGCTGTATGACTCACAAATGAGTAATATACAATGATAGTATTCTCCCCTCTGATTTTTTTTAAAGAATAGCTGAAGCTGTTTGAGGGATGTGATGGTTTTAAAATGTATCCTTGCAATGTAATAGTTCAGGAAGATCTATTTGAATAAGTATATTCTAAACATGATGATAGTTATTTATCATGATATATATTGATCTTTTTTAACTTAGAAATTAATTCTTCTAAATACAGTGGGACAGTGTCCATTCAGATATTTTTAAACATTAAACGTTAAACATGTACTGTAGCCATGTACTATCACCATTAACAATGTGATATAACTTCAAAATTAATCATTGTAATAAACATTTGATCATGTTTGAGAAATCTTCTTACTTAATAAGGAAATTGTCTTGATACTAAAAGGCCAACCTGCTATTGTGTCACAATACTTTAACCCATTTAGTCATTTACAAAATTTGATTTGAGAAGATATAATTATAGCTGAAAGCAGTTAATAATGCATTGCTGTAAAATCTTTGCAGTCAAGTGATTTTTTTATTCTGCCTGATATAATAATGACATAGTAATGAAATGCTTTATATAAAATGAAGATATGTGACAGAAAGGTTAAATGATCACTTAGCATAAGTGACTCATTGCTCTGGTAACAAAAAATGGGCTTAAACTCAAATTCCTGATAATATTATAATTCACATTTACTATTCTTAATCCAAGATAAACTTTAGAAGTTATTTGGCCATAAAGGATTGTACTAAACCCCCTACATTACATCCTAAGTTCCAAAAGCTTCCAAAACAGGATAGATAGGAGGGCTTCACCGTGGACTCAAAGTCACAGGTATTAAATATGGGACTTTCTTCCTGAAAACAAAGTGCTCTGACACTGATAGATGTTGTATTTTGCTATGGTCATATGTCTGCTTTTATATGTATGATTGGGTTTATATGTATGATAGAGCTCTTAGTGTTTTGTGAGCTTTTTTTTCTGTTCCTACAAAATGTTGCTGCCAGACTAGATAACAAAATATGTACAATAATGATGCCATTTAGCCTGGCAACAAAATGTCTGCAGGGAGACCACCAAGCCTAGAAAACAGAAAAATACCCAACAATTCAACCCTGAGTTACATACATTCACTATTATTGGCATCTATGATTTCCTGGATTTTATGAGATACATCTCATTCTCTATCTCTCTGTACATAGGGATATTTTGGAAGTGATTTCCAAATGGCTTCTGTGAATCAATCCTGTATAAGAGTTGATTTGCAGTTAAGCCCACCTCCCTTCTTTGTGTACTATTACTTGGCTGCTCAACAGGTATCATATCAGCAATCAAGAATGATCCTTGAGTTATAAAGACTTAGTGCTGAGAGATATTTGTGACTCAGTTCTGTGAATTTCAATAACAGTAAACTAAAGATCTATAGGGCAAAAATCCCAAGACAATATACATATACGTAATATTTGATTATTTAATTATTTAATTGATATTGCTGCCTATTCACTCATGTGACTCAAAGCATCTTACAGAATATAAAACCACATTTAAAACAATAAAAATAACAAAAAGAATCAAATAAATTAATAAAGTGTAATATAACAAAATCACCCCGCAACTCCCACCCCCCTCCACAACAACAGCAGATCACACAAGCCATTTAATGGGCTCCATCCCACTCTGGGTTCCCCAGGCCCACTGGCAGAATCAGGTCTTCAGCACCTTCCAGAAGAGTATTAGAGTGGGGGCCATTCTAATCTCTGAGAGAATGATGTTCCAGAGAGAGGGAGCCACCACGGAGAAGGCTCTTCTTCTGGGTCCCATCAGGTATATCTCCCTTGAGGATGAGACCCGCAGCATTCCCTGCCTCCCCACTGTGATGGGTCGGGTAGATGTGAACAGCAAGAGACAGTCCCTCAGATAACCTGGTCCCAAGCCATGAAGGCTTTAAAGGTGACAACCAGCACCTTGATTTGCACCCGGAAGCAAATCTGCAACCAATGCAGCTCCCGCAGGAGAGATGATACATGTGCACACCGGGGTCTGTATAAAACCATGCGGGTCGCTGCATTTTGCACCAACTGGAGCTTCTGGGTGCTCTTCAAAGGCAGCCCCATGTAGAGCGTGTTGCAATAGTGAAGACGGGAAGTGACTAGGGCATGAGTGACTATGAGTAGGTACTGTTGGTTGTAACTGGTGCACAACCCGCAGCTGTGCAAAGGCCCTCCTGGCCATGACTGCCACCTGCTCTTCGAGCAGGATCGGGAGTTCAGGAAAACCCATAGATTACACACAGGGTCTGTTTGGAGTAGTGCCACCCCATCTAAGACCAAAGGTGGGAATTCTCCCTGAGCCAACGAACCCCAAACCCAGAGCCACTTGGTCTTGCAAGGGTTTAGTTTCAGCTGTTTCAATAACAGGGTCAAAGGGTCAAAATGTCATTTCTTGTAAGTTATTGATTTTTACTTTTTTTTTTAAGTCAAGGTAGAGCAATCATATATGTCCCTTTGATAGCTATAATGGTTTCTGCTACTTGGGAGTATTGAGTGCCTTATAAGCAAAATGGCAGTATTTACTCATACAAATAAAAGAAATAATTTTTGTTCCCTAATTCCTTGTTTAATAGACATTTGGGGCTCTTTAAAGCATGCCCCCTTTTCATCAACTCAGTAGAGTTTGCCAAATAAAAATTGAAGTGTATAAAAGTAAGATAAGAATCAGGCCATGGAAATTTGTAATACTTAAAATGGAAAGTATTGGGGAGGGAGAGTAAGTCAGAAGGATAGTAAATGGAATGGAATAAGAAATAACATAGGGAAGCAATTAAATTGCAAAGAATGGGTCCGTCAGATAGAGAGAGAGAGAGAGAGAGAGAGAGACAGACAGACAGACAGACAGACAGACAGACAGACAGACAGATGAAAAATTGACGTAAGACTTTTCTTCTCTTCCTTGAATTCCCAACTACCAATTCCAGTTGCATCCCTGCCATGTCTACTCTGATTTAATCAAGAAGATGGCTTTCCTCCTGGCAGTTGTCATTTTGATATGATCTTGTTAAAGAAGGAAAGAAGGGCATATTTACTAACCTGCTCACTTGTTGCAAGAAGTGTAAGAATACAGAGAGAAGCAGTATTTCCTTCTCTAATTTCCCTTCCCAGCTATTTTGTTTAATTCTGTCCATTAAAACAGCTAGGAAGAATCTGTGGTTATCATTGGGAAGCAGGCTGGAGGCCCGTGATGAGGCCTTGATTGGACAGTTTTGTTAAGAACAACATAGAGGGCAAATTTTCCATATATTGACTAGAAAGAGAACACTAAGTAAAATCTTAAATGTGCTTGCTGGCATAAAACTGAAATATATTTAGGAATCTGGTAATCTTTTAGGATCCTAATGACACACAGAGGAAAGTTAATTTTTTTCTATGAAAGATATTAAAGTCATAGATCTTTCTTAAAAAAATACATTTTCTTGTAATCACATGCTGAAAATACGGTAGCTGTTTTTCCTTCATATTTATAGAATGGGTGGCATGTGTTAGATCCAACTTCCTAGTCTTGTGTTACCTGCATGATGTGAAGAATGTCCTGCAACTTCATGACCTGGCAACTGGTGCCCATCTCAAGACACTTCCATTAGATGTTGGCAGCATTGTTGGATATAGTGGACAAAAGAAGGATAGTGAAATATTTTATCAGTTTACTTCCTTCTTATCACCAGGTAAGTGTGGCTTCTTTTGCATATTGCTTGTTTTCTTTGCATAGGTATGAATGACTATAAAGTAATAGCACACCTATAAACTACTGTGATTAATGTTTTTATAGTTTGCAACATTACATTGTTTGGAAAGAATTTTTAAAAATAGATCTCTCTCTCTCTCTCTCTCTCTCTCTCTCTCTCTCTCTCTCTCTCTCTCTCTCTCTCTCTCTCTCTCTCTCT
>JANHFL010006414.1:78017-112295 GCA_032468155.1 Oxyrhabdium leporinum | reverse complement strand
CAGCTTCATCCAAAGGAGTTTTTGTTTCGCGTGGGTATCCTAGCCTTAGAAGGAAGGAAGGAAGGAAGGAAGGAAGGAAGGAAGGAAGGAAGGAAGGAAGGAAGGAAGGAAGGCAGTTCACCATACACACAATCCCAGGACAGATGGCCTGGAAAATACTTATACTCCACCAGCATTCCACGTGTTTTCTTTCTACATGATGTCTGTCCTCATTTTTTTTCTTGTTGTTCTATGTCTCTTATACAGTACTATTCACTCAAACAGAAATATATAGATACAGCCTGACAGTAAACACTAAATAAATGAACCGTACACCCAGAAGCAAAGAACACGTTTTTTGTTCTAGGTGGACTTCAAACCACTTTCATAATCTTCAAGCTCCAGATCTTTCAAATCTTCAAACTCTGAGCTCAGCAGGAGGATATATTTTTGTGTATTTATTATTTATTATATAAAGCATATAGAATATGTCATATCAGTATACATATCCTGATGTCCGGAGGTTCTTTCTCTAAGCACTCTGTTCTACTTCAGGCATGCATAAGAGGAATATTGGCTCTGTAGAGAACCACTGCTTTGAACAGAGAACTAATTAGAATAAAAGAATAGCCAAGCAAAATAGATCACATATATAAGACTTCTTAGGTAGGAATTGTAGAAGTAGATGCAGTATGTACTGTATCATAATTTGACATATAAGCCATCTCTGAATAGTAGCTAGCTTTCTGTATAAATAATATTATTTGGGGAAAATATGGAATATTTTCCAGGATGATTTGTATTTTCTAGTATATTATTTTTATCCTCTCAGCATTAGACCATTAATTTTCAATAGCATTTGACAGCAGGCTTTTTTCCTATCTTTTTTCCTTTTGTGATCATTAATTGTAAGATGGTTAATAGTATTTAGGCTTGATTGATGACTCTGACATCTTTGTAATTAGTTGCAGTTCTCTTACTTTATGCGCTAACATTAAAAGAGTGTTGAGCTTTCCCTCCATCATCAGACATAACAGATTTGCTGCAGGGGTATTTATGCAGATATCCCAAGACCCCATTAGAAAGCTTCAAATTATGAACATGCAAACACAGTCTTTTCTTTGAAATGGAGAATAATCTAAAAATAAATAATCACTAAATGCCAAGTCAGCAAAGCTTTGGAAGTGGCAGATCATCTGCAGTTCAAGTCCCACCCCCACCACTTCAATCCACTTAAGATTGCTCCCAAAATCATTAATAGATTTCATTCACAGATAAAACCAATAAAACATGCTACTGTCAAAACCAGCTAATATATACACCAAGGTTGACAAAGAGGTAAGGAGAAGAGAATGAATTTTAAAATCTGATTAATGAATTCTCACACAGAAAGATGGCATTAACTTTTACTTCAAAGATGCTTTTTTGCATATTTTCTAAAAGCTGCATTCCTTTTATGCTTGATATGTCTAATTTATTTTTATTATCTGACAGGGAGTCTTTTTTTTTTAATTAGACTTCCATTTGTGGCATTTCAAGCTGAAAAAATAAGCAGGTTTTGTTCACATGTGCTCAGGAAATGTGCCTTCAAAAATGGTTATACAGATATAAAAATGGAATTCAGGTTGTTAGGCTGGTATATCTAAATATATTCCAAGTCGGAATGTCTAAATATTCCTTAGGGCTGCTAAATTATAGTAAATATCAGCTACAGTAGTATTATGGGTTCTCTGTGTCTAGCATAGTTGCAAAGATATGAATTATGTAATAGTGAAGTGATATTTAATAGAGTTGAATTAACTCAGGATAAGCAAGTAGGTAGGTAGGTAGATATATAGATGCTTTCAAACATATCGAGATACTTCTCCTTTCTAACATCTAAGCTTCAAGAGTAAAGTTGCATAAATGAATTACAGGTAGTCCTTAGCTTACAATCATTTAACAATCATTATAACTGCTGAAAAAAGTGAGTTAGGACCTGTTCCTCTCATGACTGTTGAAGCGTCCCCGCTGTCACATGACCAGAATTCGGCTGCGACATGATCATCACCTGTGACCTTCCTAATAGGCTTCCAATAAGCAAAGCCACATATGGTTAGTGACTACATGATTTGTTAAAAACCATAGCAAAAAAATCACCTAACGATCGCCTTGCTTAGTGATGATAGTTCTGGTTGTAATTGTGATTAGAAGTCCAGAACTACCTGTATTTCCACACATGAAATATAGAGTTAGAAAAACTTGAATAAACTACTGTGGATTTTTCATTGACTTTATTTCTTTCATTGACTTTAGGTCAATGCTATGAAAGGCAGGATTGAAATAAATTTTTGGTCAGTGAGTTAGGTTTGCTGAATGAACCATGGAAGGATTTTTCATTACAATATGTATGGTATCAGTAAAATATTTTCTCCTTTGTGGTAACGCATCAGGAAAATGCTCTTGCTAATGCTATTTTTTAGCTCCTGCTGATTCAAAAGTCCATAACTTACCCATATTTAACTATTAACTTAGGCTGCTTTTATTATTTTGCAGTGTATCAAGGCTTATTTTTATAAGGCACCTAGGCGGTATTCTAGCTGTGGCTAATATCAGGGGAGGTGGCGAATATGGCGAGACCTGGCACAAAGGTAAGATTTAATATTGCAAAAATAATGTTGGTCAGTGGCAAGCTGATTTTGTTATAAATATGAAAAGATCTGACTGCTGAATGATTACAGCTATCTCTTTGATTTCAGCTTTCATTTGTTTGCCTTACTATTCATTACTCCTGTTTATGCTCTAGTTCAGGGCTGTCAACCTCAGTTTCATTGAGGGCTACATCAGGGTTGTGTTTGACCTCAGGAGGCTAGGGTGGGCGTGGCGAGGGTGGGCGTGGCCAGCTTGACATCATTTATGTCGGGGGCACCTGCCGGTCCTTCGCTGTTTCCAGGGCAACCCCATGGACCAGATCTAAGCACCCCGCGGGTCGGATTTGGCCTGCGGGCCTTGAGTTTGACACTCCTGCTCTAGATAAGGTTCCATACCCTGAACGTTATGTAACATTATAAAACATCACAGTCTCAAATTTATTAAAATTTCTCACACTTCTTAATTCTTTCCAAAAATGTTATTCTCAAATGTTATTCTCAAAAATGTTTTTTCAAAACGCTTTCAAAGAATGCCTGTAAAATATCCATGTTGCTTGCTTTTCATGTTAGCATTTTATGACTTTTAGTATTCACTGTTTCCCTAATTTAAAGCATTTACCAATAAGTCGGAAAAGGAACACAATGGTTTCAGGAAATATAAAACATTCATGGCAGCATTTTAATGCCCCAGGCAAAGTATTTTGCAATAACTGGAAATCAGCTGAAGAGTTTTAATGTGTATTTTAATAACTGTTACATTGTCCTGAATGTTAATGTGTATTTTAATAACTGTTACATTGTCCTGCATGGTCCTTATTTCCACATTTCCTAGCATAATTGGCATTGCAGACTGCATACTGTTAGTAACTAGAGATCTGTTTATTAATTTTAGCAGTGTGTCTTAGATTGCATGGAAAGATATGTAATGTTTGGTTTTGTCATATGGTTTTTATATGATTTTTATATTGTTTTCACTCGTAATTGAGAAATTTCTGGCATTTGGTATAAGATGGGTAGATATACAAATGCAACAAATAAATAAATAAAGCTGTGCTACTGAAGGAGGGCAGGATTTCTCTTCTACTCACTTTAGTTTTCATAGTATATTCAGAGCCAAAGGCTATGGGGTATGATGATGTTGAGGGTTTTTTTGGCATTAGTATAGATGTGGTTGGTAATTATCCTTTCCCAAGATATTTTCTTAGACCTTCCAATCTAGGTACAACTTTGGGATTTCTAGATGAGTTTCCATTCAAATACAAGCCAGGTCCAATCCTTTTGCAGTCCTTTGCCAATGAAAATGAAAGGTGGGGACATGCATTGGCCTCAACTAGTGAAGTCGAGCTGGCCATGCACACCATAGCCACACTCACTATGGCCACACCCATTCAGGCACACTCCCAGCCGCCCGAGGTAAAACACAATCCTGATGCTGCCCTCAATGAAATCAAGTTTGACACTCGTGATCTAGGCTCCTCTCTCTGCTATGGCTTTTTTAATGCTATATGTGTTATATGTTCCATTGCATTTTATTTTGAATATTTCATATATTACTATATGATGGCAAGAGAGTCATCAGGCACTTCTAGAGTTATTTTTTTCATTCACCAAGGTTTTGTAATGCTATAAAGCAGGGGTGTCAAACTCGCGGCCCACAGGCCGGATGCGTCACATGCTGGCCACACCCATCCCCATTTTAACAAAGGGAAAAAGTCATGATATGTCACATAATGACAACATGACACCATGACTTTGACACCCCTAATGTAAAGGATACACCAAAATAGTTAAACAATTTGAAAAGAGTCACCTTTTTCTATGGCCACTCAGATTCTGTTTGTTTTATGCAAGCCAAAAATAGGAGCCCCTTCAAAATACAACTTAACACTAAATGTTATGCCCAAGGACTTGAACACAAATAGTCTTGTACAAATAGAATGGATTTCATTCACAAAAAGGATCTGATCCACTTTATATTCAATCAGTCTACCAGTAATAAATCTATCTTCACCCCTGATTTAATCTTGATTGAGAGAGCAAACCTAGTGCATGTCTTTTTGATATGAATGGGAAAGTAGTAGAGAGTTCCTATCTTGAAAATGTACCCATCTGAGTTTGAAGTGTCATAGCAGTCAGAACCCTGAAAAAGGAGGTGAAGTGATAATTGTCATTCAGGAGTCTCTGCAAGTGACCAGAAGCACAGTAGCAATAGTTCCTAGACTTATATACTGCTTCACAGTGCTTTACAGCCTTCTCTAAATGGTTTACAGAGTCAGCATATTACTCCCAACAATCTGGATCCTCATTTTACTGACTTTGGAAGGATGGAAGGCTGAATCAATCTTGAGAATCAAACTCCTAGCAGTTGGCAGAATTAGTCTGCAATACTGCATCTAACCACTGTGCCACCAAGGCTCATCACAATATTACAGATAAATGAATGTGAGCCATTGTAAAGTTAGCTTAAGAGTCAAGTTGCATTGGCTGCACAGCTTAATTAATTAGTACTTGATTGCATTATATTTTGTTCATTTTAGTTCTTTTGAGTTGATTGCTGAGATAGAAGTCTAGTGGTTAAGGCACCAGCTAAAAAGCCGGAGACCCTAAATTCAAGTCACACCTTAGCCATGAAAGCCAGCTGGGAGCCACTCAGTCAACTAATCTCATAGGTTGTGGGGAAAATAGGAGGAGGAAGATGGGTTAGATATGATCACCCCCTTGAGTTATTTGTAAAAATAATAAAGGCGGGATACAAATAAATAAAACAAAAATACCTGGTCTCATAATGAAGATCCATATGTTTAATACCAAGTTTCATTCTTGTTTTAAAAAAAATCTCATTCATCTGTTTTTCATACATTTATGCATTTTAAAATGCTATGGAAAAAAAGGAAAATTATAGTTTCCATTAAAAATCTAGGTAACTTTTTTCAGGGCTACTCATAGTCATATTGCTCCATGTAAGGCTCTTAGATGGGATATGTTATTAGGAACATTACCTAAAATAATAGTGGAGTTTTATTTTGTACTTTCCAGTCTTCGGCATATTTATGCATTATTGAAAGCTTTTGAAAGCATTAAAGTTATTGGCAGAACCATCTTCTGATTCTTTTGTTGAAAGAGATCTCTATTGTCTTTTGTATTCCCAACTGCATAAATTATTTAAAATATTCATGGAACTGAAAAGTCATCCCAAAATATGCTTTTTTCTCCATTCCTTCCATTATGCTGGGATCCAAAGTCTGTATGAGTTCTGAAGGAGTTAATTGGTTTTTCTCTGTTCTTAGGTGGAATCTTGGCCAATAAACAAAACTGCTTTGATGACTTCCAGTCTGCAGCTGAGTATCTTGCCCAAGAGGGATATACATCTTCAAAAAGGCTGACTATTAATGGAGGTTCAAATGGAGGCCTCTTAGTTGGTAAGATCAGAGGCTGTATATTTCCCTGTTATTTGATTACCTTGGATAGAATGCAAAAGCAACTTGGGAGTATGCAAAGGAGAAGTCTTAAAAGGCCATTTAAAAAAAAAATCACCAATGCACGTTAACAGACTCACAAAATTTGCTCCACATTTAGACATCATAGAGATATGCACATTTGCACATCTGTATATAAGCTATATGCATAATCAACACATTACACTATGACTAGCTACAGAAAGAATTCAGTACATAAAAATATGGTTTTCAAACCTGGTTTTCTCCAACTATGTTAAACTATAAAATCTTAACCTTTCCAGGCAGAAACTGCCTAAGGATAATGAGCTCTATAGGCCAGGACATCTGGAGGACACCGAGCTGAAAAATATTCTACTAGGAAAGCACAATTCAAATTTGTATTCAACCTAAGTGATTAGTAAACATTCAATTCTGCCCATTTTTAATTGCCAGTTACTATTTTTGCTACATGTTGCCCTTCTTGTGTACCTGCTAATTAATGATCCAGAGGTGGACTTTTTTTTTTTTTTTAGGCTGGGAATTACACTTACAGTGTTCTAGAAAAATAAACATTTGTAATAGGTGGGATAATGGCATAAATTGGATTGTAGATGCATAATGCATAAAGTGATATTTGGGGAGGAGTCCCCAATTTTTATTTTTATTTTTTGAGTGGGTGGAGTGCTTTCTTTAAAATTTGAGATGCCAGTTGGTCTTGCCTCAAAAGAGGGAGAAAATGATACAGACATTTTATCAGAAAGGGCTTAGGGAATTCTAATTGCCCACCTGTGTTCAAAACATAGACCTTTTTTTGTAGTTATATTAAATATTAGACACAACATGTTTTAACCTCATGGTGGAAGTGTTCCAGGATCATCTGCTGTTAGTTTTTAAAGAAAATTGTTGCTTAACGGAATAACTAGAATTGGAAGGGACCTTGGAGTTCTTCTAGTCTAATCCATTGTCCAAACAGGAAAGCCTATACCATTTCAGACAAATGGTTGTTCAATCTCTTCTTAAGAACTTCCAGTTCCGAGCAACAACTTCTGGAGACAAATCATTCCACTGATTAATTATTGTCTCAGGAAATTTCATCTTACTTTTAAGTTGGTTCTTTCCTCCTTCATTCCTCGAAGTAACATTTGGTATCTCCTTAAGTTTTCAAACACTATCTCTTATTCACTGTACTTGAAACCATTCTACAGTAGGTATTCATCAATGCTAATAGAAGAGTATCTTTCCAACTTTTTCAGCTGCCTGTGCCAACCAGCGCCCAGATCTATTTGCCTGTGTGATTGCTCAGGTTGGAGTGATGGACATGCTAAAGTTCCACAAGTTCACCATTGGTCATGCGTGGACTACAGATTTTGGCTGCTCAGATTATAAAGAACAGTTTGATTGGCTACTCAAGTAAGTAAAGAATATCTCCCTGTTTACATATAGTATACTCTACTATACTGCTGAATAACAATAATAAAGATGCTGTCTATTTTTCTATTTTGTTGCACAAAAGCTGAGTAATATAAAGGGTTTTTTAAAATGTTGATTTAGTAATATAAATTAAAGGTGGGTGTATTCCATAAATTAATAAAGTACTAGACCAGCCTTCCCCCACAATGTGTCCTAATCTCTCCAAACTGCAAGCCATATTTAGGAATAACACCTCTAACATATCTGGACGTTGCCAGGTTGGCAGACGCTCATTTACTGCATAAATATATGTTTTCTGTATTCCCATTTTAGAAATTTCTCTTATAAACTCAGAAGCCCTATATTTTCCTGGATGTTCCAATACTATCTTGATAGTTTGATTTGATTGCATTTTCTTCAGCTGCATAATATTTTTTTTAAAGATTTGGTGTCAAAACTATGTAGTATTCCACAACAGAAAGAAAATCTTATAGAGAATTGTATCAAGCAATTAAGATGCCAGCAGTTGACTTATTTTTTATCTGTATCTTAATAACCTCTAGCACTGAATTTGCTAGTTTTAACCTTTGTTGACCATACCTTGGTGGCATAGTGGTTAGAATGCAGTATTGCAGGCTAATTCTGCCAACTGCCAGCAGTTCGATTCTCAATTCTCAATTCTCACTGGCTCAGGGTTGACCATCCTTCCGAGGTCAGTAAAATGAAGACCTAGATTATTGGGGACAATATGCTGCCTCCCTAAACTGCTAAGAGAGGGCTGTAAAGGGCTGTAAAGCACTGTGAAGCGGTACATAAATCTAAGTGCTATTGCTATTGTTATACCAAGCTATCTGCTAGTGAAGTAAGTTTTTCAGCTTTGTTCATGCTTCAAATCCATGCTGGAAGATTGAACATGCAGGCATAGAAAGTATAGGAGTCAGTGGGAATAATTTTTCAGACCAGATGCCTATTTCCATGACATGGATTGTGCTGTATTACATATTATGGATGGCCATATCCAATTGTTTTTCCAGCTGCACCTATCCTGCTCATCCCCCATTCCTTAGAACTTTTACTTATTTATTTAGAAAAGTTATATTGCCGCCTAATCAAGGCAGCTTACAGGGATATAAAAACATTGTATATAAAAAACAAAACTAATAAAAGAAAATAATTGATTAATAAATTAATAAAACAGTAATCTTTTGAAGTAGAAGGCAGTATTGCTTGTCCATTTATCTGGCTATTGAAGGCCAATAAGTGTTCACAAAGTACAAATGCATGTATCTCTTCTGCAGATATTCTCCTCTTCACAATATCAAAATACCAGAAGGTGATGGAGTCCAATATCCTGCAATCCTACTTCTTACAGCTGATCATGATGACCGAGTGGTGCCTCTTCATTCCTTGAAGTTCATTGCTTCTCTGCAATATATTGTAGGCCGAAGCCCCAAACAAATCAATCCGTTACTAATTCATGTTGACACCAAAGCTGGTCATGGCTCGGGCAAGCCAACAGCCAAAGTTATAGAGGAAGCATCTGACATGTATGCCTTTATAGCAAGATGCCTAAACCTTGAATGGATAGAATAGATCAGGGGTGTCAAACTCACGTCATCATGGTGGCGTCACGTGACATATCGGGACTTTTTTCCCCTTCACTAAATCGGGCATGGGCGTGGCCAGCACGTGACGCATCTGGCCTGCCGGCCGGGAGTTTAACAGCCCTGAAATAGATCATTACTGTTTCAGTTAGAAATCAAGGGCTTTAACAACATTTTAAAACAAACACTACACTTGGCGTAGTACTTACATTTAAGGACTCCCGGCTTTCCTTGAACTTGATATCCATTCTTCTTCTGTTTGGTGTTTACTTTGCCTCCTCATTTTAGTTTCAGTCGTACATTTTAAATAGCATGTTCTGATAAATAGACAGATTGCAGGTGATGCTGTTACGTGGATTCTTAAAGAGTCAAAATGTTGGTGATGAATATTCATGCACAATGGTTTTAAAGTAATTTTTCTCCTTGTCAACATATCTGGCTCACTTGTAATTTAAATGTAAGTACTGTTCCAGTATACGCTGTCAAATTGTACTTTCTTTGCAAACCTGGTAATCCCAAACATTGAGATTACTGCCAGTGTTCCTCCATTAAAACAGTTGTACTACAAACACTGAATAATTTTAGGTTTTGTTTGGATTCTCTTTTGATTAGTACACAGTAAAGAAATACCTTGTAGATATTATCTCATGCATATATTCACATACATTCCTTGACTCTTACTACACATTGTTTGTTTATGTTATGCATACATAATTCACAAAATAGTTAATGTTATTTAAAAAAACACACACAAAAGACTAATAATACAAACTGAAAAAGAAATGAAAAAAATCTTACTATTTATTTTATACTCATCAATAATTACTGGTTTACTTATGAATACACTAATAATGATAATATAAAATATTATTGTAAAATATCACAAATTTTGCCCTAGTAATAAATATTGCTATTTCCCCTGGGAGAAAGGAAATAGCAGAAGAAAATGTTGTCTTTTCCAAAACAAAGAAATCACACATTTCTGACAGCTACTCTTTGACATCTAGAATAATATCAATTTTAAATTTCTCAGTTTCATTATTTTAGCCACTCCCATTCTGTATGTAACCTTAATTCCTGATAGAAAGTCAAATTCAAATCTGTATATAGTTTAACATTGTATTAATTTATTCAGCATTTAAAGATTCTACCATAAATCTGTTTATATACATTTATATACTTTCCCAAAAAGTTAACAATGATGACATAACCGTATCATATGGGTCAGTTTCTTTATACCTCAAATTCTTTATACCTCCAGCATATAAAATCCAATATCAATTCTTTTAAATGCATTCTTTGGGGTGTCCAAAATATCCTAAATATCGCTCTTTGATTAATCAACTTGTCCAAAGATTGTGTTTTTCATTTGAGAAACTTTGATGGCTCTAAATATTGTTTCTTACACACACAGACACACACACACCTTTATCATTTTGGTCACTAGATAGGACAGAATCAAAAAATGCTGTGATTAGGCATTTTTATCTACTCTTCTCTGGAATATCTAATTATTTGCTGATTCTTACACCTTACAATTCACTGACAAAGAGCTATGCAGTAGATTGATACGGACATAATATGGAAAGTCATAATAATAAGAGAAACAATACAGTAATTGATTTTATACTGCTAGCAAAATTGTCTGGGGGCAGAAATAAAATTATGTGAAGCCATGAGTGAATGACTTAATTTAACAGAGATTTAATCAAATTCAGCAGCTCCATTTAACCATGGATCTATTGAAAGTGTTTGAACATTTATCATTTAATGGCTTTTCAGGATCTCAAGACAACTTTTCTTCCATGTATGAAAAAACTGAAGTAAGAGGCTGAATGCTATGATGGGAATTATGATATTGATAGAGATACCTGCCTGAAAACATCATAATAGATGCAAATCTAGCTCACTGGAAAGTTTGGAAAAGTGTTGTTCATTATTATTGTTTATTATTCTCATTTTACACTTCTGCCAGAATTTGTTTAGGCATGTTCATTTGGGAGGGAAGAGAAAGAAAGAAGACTCAGATTTATTCACTTTAGAATGAGGATGTGTGTTTGCTATTACACTATTGCATAGATACGGGCTTTTTTTTTTAAAAAATAATCACTGTAATGCATGCAGTACTTTCCAGATATTTTTTCCAAAAAAATTGCTGCACTGTCAGCAGATTATGTATTACAGATAGTTCTCGATTTACGATCACAATTGAGCCCAAAAATTCTGTTGTTAAATGAGACATTTGTTAAATGAGTTATGCCCTATTTTACGACCATCTTGCCACAGTTGTTAAGTGAAATCACTGCAGTTGATAATTTAGTAACTTGATTGTTAAGTGAACTTCCCCATTGACTTTGCTTGTCAGAAGGTCTCAAAAGGGGATCACATGACCTTGGGACACAGCAGAGGTCATAATTATGAACCAGTTGCCAAGCATCTGAATTTTGATCATGAGGATGCTGCAAAGGTTGTAACTGTGAAAAATGGTTATAAGTCCCTTTTACCAGTGCCGTTGTAACTTTGAACGTTCACTATATGAACTGTTGTAAGTTGAGGATTACCTGTATTTGCAGAAAAGACTAACCATGCAACAAGTCTGCTAAACTAAACTAGCAAATTGATAGATGGTGGCGAAATTCTTTGATCCTTTTTAAGAGCTTGCTTTTTAAAAAAAACATTTGTAAATTTTAAACTGTAGCAGGACATTTGCTGTTTCAGAACAAGTTTTATATAAACTCTTAACTGGACAGTTTGGAAATTGCTGTGATATCTTTTTATCACCTCAGACATTGAAGTTAAGGAAAAAATGTTATCATTTTTAAACATTTTCAAATAAACAAATGCTGATCAAAGTGCGGTTACTGGTTAGTACCTGTGTTGCAAGGCATGAAAATATCAAGAAAAGCAAAAAAAAAAAAAAAAGTATCACTTCTGCTTAATCTGTAATATTGAAATGAAAGTAGGGCACCCGAAGGGAAACATAAAAGTAATTTTATTAGGGTATTACACCCACACACTTTTTGAAATGCAGGAGTTATTAAATACAGGATCTTATGCAGTAATGAAATGATTAAGGGGCACACTGAGCACAGCATATAGTCTCTGTTACAAGTCTCTACAAATGCTTTATTAATTACAATTACGCACACCACACCAGCACAACTTTTTCTTTAGAAACCACCCATCTCCCTCACAGAGGAGCTCTAGGTGGTTTACATGTAAAATATTGAGAGATTGTTTCCTGTTGACCCCTAGCCTCTGGTAGCTGGACTACAGACTTGTGCTTGATGATTTCCTTGCTGTTCGCCCTCCTCTGCATGCCAGCAATCTCCCTCAGCTTCAGATTCCATTCATCTATTTTTACCAATATTTTATTTCATGTACCAACTTTCTTTTGCTTCCTATTTATTTGTTTACATTATGCATAATGCTGCATCCTTATAAAGGAAATAGACTGATGGGATTGTATATAAGAATAATCATGGCTATTTTGTCAGAATAATTGTAGTCAATGGGAATAACTGAAACTGATTAAATTGTATAGTTCCTGAGACCTTATGACTTCAAATGAGCTGGGCTTGCAGTTTTGAATCAAGAATAAATCCAATATAATTACCTTCTCTATCACATGAGGTTCCTCCTATGGAAGTTCTCCTAATAAATTATTCTTCCCTAAGATCCCAGAAGCTTTCTGATGTTGGCCTCTGCTGCCTGCTTAGAATCTTAGCACCACATCAAAACAGTTTCAGCTACCAAGTCCAATCTTAAAATCTTCACACAGATGGGTTCTGAGATTGGAAGACTCCAGCTTCTGAATTCTGAGACATAATTAATTATACAAGTAGTACAAGTAATACCTCTTAAGAACAACGCTAGAAAATGCTCTTTCATTTAAATTATTGTTATATAGTTAAAAATTAAATGAGAAGAGAAATAGTCAAATAGATATAGATATGTGGTAAATAGAATAATTTTGTATAATAAAACAGCTGGGGGGGGGGAACCACACAGTTTTATATATGTATATATACGTGCTGTACCATTAAAAAAAATACTTTCTTAAAAGTATGAAACGAAGATTGATGCTTTTTCTTTCTGCATCTAAATACCTGAATGACCAATTCTGTAAACAGAATGGTGGAGAAACGTATTTCGGTTATTCTGATTTGTATATACAAAATTTTAAAAATTGATTTAAGAAATGGCAACGCAGCCCTTACCTCTGAATCTGTGGGCTACAGACACTAAAGCAGGGCTGTCAAACTCATGGCCCACAGCCCAGATGTGTCACATGCTGGCCGCGCCCATTTAGTGAAGGGGGGAAAAAGTCACGATATGTCGTGACACCCCCGTGACAACACGAGTTTGACACCTCTGGACTAAAAGGATAGAGCTATTTTTTCTCTGAACACAAAGATGCTCTGACACTGAATATATCTATGGCTTTAGAAACGTGGATTATTCACCATCACTTTCTCCCCACCACACATAATTCTGAGCAACCATATTTTTCAACCCAGCTGCCTGAAGATTTTCTTCAAAGAAAACCTAATTACTGCATAGAATGCAAATGGCAAAAAAATGTTAAGACTGTCATACCATTTATCTGTTTCCTGATGAATGACCCAGGAGATCAGATTGTAAATTGATGTTCCTAAGAGAACTCAAAACCACACTATAGTCTTGCACATTTTCTAAAACTGTTTAAGCACCTCAGTTTTTATTTAATGTTGTGTCTCACATTCTCTCATTAACCTTGCCTGATTGCTCATGGTGACCTGTAGGAAAACAACTGACAAGTGCATTGTTATATGCTATTTTGAGCTTTACAAATTGCCCTCTTTTTCTCATTTGTTTTAACCATGTCACCTGCTCCAATGTTCTGCCCATTATAGAAGTTCTTTTGCTGTTTTCATTTTGTCCATACCATGAATTATTTGGGTCATTAGCACCCAGAATTTTAGAATACCTAATACCTTCAGAGATAAACTAGCTGCCTTCACAAATTTATAGTCTATTTATCAGCCTTTCTTCTATCTAATCATAAATCATGCATTTTTTATGATAGTTTTATAAGAGGAAGGCCACATCCAGTATCTATCTCTAATATTCCTTTGGTGGGTTTATATGATTCAGGATTCACACTTCATATCGCACAATTTATCAGGTAACCATTTTATTCTTTTTGTCTCTGCCCTAGCTTTAGGTACCGATGATGCTTACTGACTAGGTTCAAAAGTGCCTTTAAGTTAACAGAAGAGCCTTAACTATCGATGGAAGGCCATTTTGTTAACAGTGCAAGATTTTTGTGTGACAAAAAAAAAGTGAAATGGAAATATGGCTTCCACATGTGTTACATGTTGTAGAGTCTCTTGTAGAAATTAAGTTTTGCACATGATCTCAAGATGACATCTTGCATGGGGTCACATCTACTGATGTCATTGTCAGCACATCTGGATCCAGCCTAATGGGGAAAAAGAGAGTCTGAAAGCATCATTACAATAAAAACAATTTGGAAAGTTATCTTGAACTTGAACAAAGTCTGATCAACATATGGAGTAAATAAACAGATATTTCATTAACTATTGATTAAAGAAAATTACTGGCTTTTTTTTATAAGATTCAGAAATGTTTTCTGCATATGCTTAATTAAAATTTGCTGGACAATACAATCATCTAATATTGATGAGCAGTGAATTCACTGAAGTACACCCTGGCTTGTTTTATTCTCTCACTCATTTAGTTGGAATGGATACTGTTCTAAATTTCTCAACTTGCCAATGTAATTATTTTGGTCCTAGTGGAATCCAGCCTACTTTATTAACACCATTGTTGCACTATCAGGATTTATTTATTATTTATTTATTTAAAGATTTAAAGGCCACCCATCTCAAGCAACTCTGGGCAGCTCACAAAACAACAATAAAACCCATAAATAAAAAACAACCATAAAGCAATGAAAACAGTGAAACAATGAAATAAAACACCTGTGCCATAATATGGTATAACTTGAGCTTTGATTTATTCTCCCTAACAATCAATTTATCTTGATTTTGTTCCAGAGCTGTGCAGCTTCTATAGTCTTATTGTGCATTTCTCCGTTATGCACACCTTTCTCTCTGGACTTCATTTGTCCATGTTCTTCTCCTCCATCCCCCCAAAGTGGATGTTTTGATCATCATGTAAAGTTTTGTCAATTAAAACAAAAGTCATACTGTATTGCCAGCTAACCGCTAGGAAAAAATGATTACGCATTATACTTACAGTAAAGAAAAGTGCTAGCCGACAGTGGCTGGTAAAGACTACATAGCACATCCACATGAATGTTTCAGCATGACAGGGTTACTGAATCATTGGCCTTAAAACTGGCACTACTTTTGAAAAGCAATCTTGATCCCGGCTAGATGACAAACTGATGCGAGCAGGTGGGAAGATAGAATACAGCAGTTGCAACACACCCCTGGACCAGTTTAGGGGTTGCCCTATCAGTAGGCAGAGAGGTAGCTACTGAAACTAGATGTATTTATTCATTTATTTATTTAGATGACTTATATAGCCCCCTATTTGCTCACAGCTACTCTAGGTGGCTTACAAGCAATAAAAACACAGTATAGAAAAAAATAAAAAACAATAACCATCTCCCCCCCCCCGCCAAACCTGGCGACAATATGGAGTCAAAAAAGCAATTTGATCAGCTCCATCCCACTCCAGGTTCCCCATGCCCACTTGCAAAACCAAGTCTTACAAAAGAGTATCAAAGCGGGGACCAGCCTAATTTCTGAAGGATGATATTCTAAAGGGTGGGAGCCACCATGAACAAAGCCTTTCTTCTAGGTCCCACCAGATGTACCTCTTTCATGGACAAGACCCGCAAGATTCCTTGCATCCCTGCTCAGGTGGATGTGACTGGCAAGAGATGGTCCCTCAGATAAGCTGGTCCCTAATCAGTGCTCTTGATTATCAAAAAAATGGCAGCAAGTTGTTTACACTACTGTTGTGTTATTCTTATTCCATGGGGCTCGGGCAGATACTGAAGAGCTCATGGGCTAACTAGCTACACTGTGTGCTGTTTGAGTGAATGAAGTCATCAGTTGCTGCAAAGTGCCTTGAAATCATTGGTGGCAACTTTTCTGAAAGCTGCTTTTTTGGGGATGGGGAGGAGTCTCTAATGGGAATTATGAAAGATACAATGGATCTGTAGAGTTAGCTGCAGTTAAAACTCCCTTAGGAGAAAAAGCAGTATGTAAATCCTCAGAAGTGCTTCTTGATCCTAAGTTGGTTTACATTCCTAAGCCAGTCAAGGTCGGTGATGCTTATCAATATTATGATTATGTTCCATTTGACTATTACAAAGCACTGTATGTGGCATTATCTTTGAAAAGCATCTAGATGTTACATTTGGTACAAAATACAGCATCGATCCTGCTGATCAGTGTAAGACAAGTATAATTTACCTCCTGTAGTGAAAGATCGGCACTGATTTCCAGACTCTATTTCTAGATTGGTATTAACTCTTAAATCCCTAATCAGCTTAGAGCTTCACTCTCTGACAGCAAGCCTGTCCCATTTTAGACTGTTGAAATTGACAGGATAGATCTTGCTATCAGTCATATTTCCCTAGCTCAAAGGAGATGATGCCAAAGGGGTTTTGCTTCTTATCTTATGTTCAGAAACATCTGTAAACACATGTATCTTTCAACATAATATCAAAGGAAAATGAATCATAGAACTGGATTGGGCCAATGGTCAGCTGAATCTTCCTCACTAGAAAGCAAGACCTTATTTTTTTGCCTTTCCTTTCTCCATTATGGCAAAGCAGTCAAGATAAAATTGCGGCAGTCAAAAATGGGAATAAGAGGAAAGCTACTTCTGTGCTCGTTTTTGTTTTGTTTTTTAATCAAAATCTCCCCCCTCCACCAACTTTGGCCACATTGCCACTGAATTTTGGTGATACAATTTGGAATGCTGAGGAATTGCAAATACACTGCTGTGAGGATTGCCAACAGTCTGAGCAGCCGATTGCCCATACCATAAGAAATATGAATTGCAGCAATAACACAATAGACCCACTAATTACTCATACTTCATCCATCGCCCAGCTTTGATTGTTGTGGGTGCCAATATCCTCATGATATCTGAAGATGTGTTTTCTTACTGTGATAACTATAGATACACAATAGTTTAACCTACATGTTCTGCAATGAGATTTAGAATTTGAGCATTTCGGACTTTTGAGTGTATGTGAGATCTCAGTACATCATTATTGTAGAATGCTTTATAAGGATAAGTGATTTATTCTTAAGATCTGAATGATTGTTCCGCATATTTAATCAATGCCACTTAAAAGATTCTTACCAGAACTTTTTTCACTGAAGATGGAAGACATTCTCCTAAACGTCATCCATAATAAATGAAAGTCCATTAACAAGGAAAATAAGATGACAGATTTGGAGATAGGAGACTTTCCCATCTAGCTATCTTGAATTCAACTATCACTGTTATGAATGCCTGAAACAAAGGACAATCGGAAAATTCAGGATCTTCAACTTTATGGGATCATAAACTCTGAATGATTAAATCATATGTATCAGCTAATTCTGCTTGCATTAGTTCAAAATGGCTGATGCTCAAATTCCCTACTTGATTATGTTATCCATACTCCATATACTGTACTACTCAGAGACTTCTAACTTTCTCCCTGAATACTTGACTCTCTATGGATGGAGATGTGTATTTAGATTTAGGTTTCTATTGACATAGGAAAAGCATAGAAATTCAAAGTATGGAGTTCAAAGCAGAATCACAAATTATAGACTAGCTAAACTATATCACTGTCTCAAGAAATATATTTCTACTTATGCTAGCAAAGTAATGCTAGCATCAATAATTATAAAAAGGTTCCTTATAGTGCTCAGAGCACCCATCACCCATCATTGGAAGCTTTCAAAAGTAAGATGTATATTAAAAAGTAAGATGTACATTAAAAAGGCCTCCTGAGTTTTCAGGAATATACATTAAAGTCTTATCTCCACTTAAACCCATATAGCAAAAGGGAGCTCACCTTATAGCAGATATCTTAATTTAGAGGGATTTTTTTTTCCTAACATTCAATCAGAATCTGCCTTCTTGCAATTAATTTAGGTCCTGCAGTTCTAAATAATGGAATTTTGTCTTAGACTGCTTCTCTCCAATATCCTCTTAGAGTTAAGAGTGCAGTCACATCCACCTCAGCCTTCTCAAAGATAAATATTTCTAAGTTCTCCAATCTCTCTTAGTAAGACTTAGTTTCTAATCATGAGTATCCTCCCTGCTCTTATCTGGCCAATTTCTGTCAGTCTGAAAAGTATGAAGCCTAAAACAATGACCCATTGCTGAATCTTACCAGCACAGAATGAAGTAAAAGTTCATGATTTTGAACTTTTGATATGGTCTAAAATTGCATTATCCTTTTCTGCAGCTATTTCATGGTTACTGAACCGTGTATCCGCTACCCTATATTTGTGCACTTGACGTCTGTTCCTAAATGAAGAATTTTGCATTTTTCAGGTTCAGCTCATTTTTCCAATTGTTAGTCTGGCAAAACCTGATGTTACCACTTACTTGTTTTACTTACTTATTTTAATTTACTGCCTTTATCATATTTACAAATAACTCAAGCCATTAAACATATCCAACATACCGTCATCCTCCTCTTTTCCCACCACAATAACCCTGTGTGGTAAATTCTGCTGAGAATGACTGGCCCAAGGTCATCCAGCTGGCTTACATGGCTAAGGCAGGACCAGAACTCACAGTCTCCCACTTTCTATCCTGGTACATTAAACACTAGACCAAATTATTGCCAAGGTACTTACAAATAATTTCTTTATGATCTATTTTACAATCTTTCCAGGTATTGATGTCAGGCTTATCAGCACACTGTGTGGTTCTTAGGAGGCAGGGAGGGAGAAAAAGAATGAAAGAGAAATGAAGGTACAGACAAGATTAATCCTGATGGTCTCTATGATATTGCCAAATTATTGGATTTCTGAGCAAGAGCAAATATTTTTAACATGCAGTGTATTTCCTTCTCCAGTTGTATTGCTTCTAGAAGTTGCTTTAAAAAAAAATCATTCCATTGTTATAGTCCTATCAAGGGTGTCACCCCACCACCAGCTTTCTGTTATACCATAATTGCTTTCTGTATTAAGAGTTGTCACACATCCCATATTCCAAGAATATGTATATAGGAAACAAAAGCTATAAACTTTATGAGCCAATGTTCTTTATGATTTCTCATATAGTGGTTTAATAGTCCAGTTATAGCAAGATTTCCATATCCTTCCACAATGGTAAGATTTTCACTCATAAACTAAAGCAATTTTCCTGATTTCATTGATTGCCTCCCATCAGAATTCCTCATCTACAATATAGAAAGATATTTCAAATAGTTAACAGGAATAATTGTACCTACCTTTCTTTCTGGGGATGGATTATTCCTGAATTACTTGTACCTTGGTTTCCCAGAGTGAAATAGTCATGTGACCCACAGACTGACTCAAATAAACTAACTGGTTCAAGCCAATTTCTTTAGTCTAGATGTCTATGGAGATTCTCAGTGATCCAGATCATGGTTATCCCAAAGCTGCTTTTTTCAAGAGGCAACTGGCCTTTCTGGTTTTTCTTTGAAGACATTTCACTTCTTATCCAAGAAGCTTCTTCAGCTTTGAGGTTCGATGAGAAGCAAAACGTCTTGAAAGAAAAACCAGAAAGGCCAGTTGCCTCTTGAAAAAAGCAGCTTTGGGACATTCTTGAGTCTAGATTTCTTGATGAATCAGGACTTTCCACTTACATGGATACCAATTTATCTGAGCATGGTTTTAGCAAGAACCATACTTTGTATCCCAGTCGTCTCATGTCAATGGTACACATTGATAAAAATGGGGCAATTAATATCCTTCCAACATCCAAAGCAGGAAATAGATCAGGGTATTATGAAATTAATATGTAAAGCAGGTTATATTATGTAGCTTCAACAAATTAACTAATATTATTCTTTCATACAGCTCATTCAAAAATCATTACACAGAACTATTGAGTTTCCCTACAGGGACTCGTGAATAACATTAAACAAGAACAGATATTGTAATATTTATATTTTGCACAACAGAAAATGTAATTTCTAATTTCCAGGAATCGGCTGTTCACATGCATACATCTCACTCAAATTTTGGTTATTTATTTTTTCTTAGTGTTTCTTAACAGTGCATCAAGTGGTAACTTGCATGTGTGGGAGAGCCATTACAATTAAATGACACATCACCTCAGAAACATTTTTCATTGATACAAACTCCTCGCTGTGAGTATTTGTCATCAGGAATTGAGAAAGGAAATGGATTATATCCAGGTATAGAGGACTACTGTACATCCTTGACACTCTACCAAGCAAAGATCAACAACTTTTAGTTATAACAATGTGTTTTTCTAAGAATTTGCTATGGTGTTATATTGAAAATTAATTTTTAAATATCATCACATATTTGATTTCAAATAATTGATTGCAATCATGACATTGTGAATGCATCAATGGTTTTCCATGTGGGATTTTTATTGCCAGGCAAATTAGTGATCTGAAAATCTTACAATCTCAGCTTCCTTAGATTTTCTGCCAAGTTGCAGTTGAGACTATTTGAATTTAGTATCCTTAAATTGATACAATCTAACAAGAACTATATAATACCGCAATTAGCAGAAGGTCATTTTTGCCACTTTCTCTTTTCTCTGCCCCCCCCCTCCCCCAATTACTCAAACATCACTTCCACATACTGGAACTTTGAAAGAGTCTCTGGAATTGTATGAGAAAAGGAAACAGAAATTGCAAGAGCAAGAATCAGCAAAATTAAACACATTTCCTTCTATTTTGAATTAATTTTCATTTCTGCCTGGTCATCATGATCTAGCAATAATTTCCTGCTTAACATTGCTTGGACGTTAAAAATGAAGAAGGAAACCCCTTCAAGAGCCTTGGGCTTTCCTGATGCTCCAGGAATTAAAAGAGATTATCATGGACAGGAAAAGATTCGTCCTTACTAGGTAAAAGCAACTTTATTATTTATAAAGGTGCGGGTGGGATAGGAGAACTGAAAAGTCAGCCTTGAAAAGGCAGATGTCCATGGAAAACGAAGTTTAAATTCCCTCCTGTGTTCGGTTGAAAAAGCTAAAACGTTTCTTCTTGATTTATCAACGGTCCTGCCACAAAGAATTGTCACATATTATTAGTACAGAATAAGAATAGACTGATGAGCCTGTAAAATATACTTGTACAGTCTAAAATGTACTGCTCTAAAATCTTTTGTAAGAAAGTATTGTGCAACCTCTCCTATATGTGTGTTTGTGTTCTGCAATATGTTATATTACTTGCGGTATGTTTCAAGATGCATTTTTCTTTAAAAAATCCACACATTCTACAATATTATACGCTGATCTGACTTAAAGATGTCAGATGAATGTCCTCATTAAACAATGTCTTGCTTTCATATATAAAGATTTGTCCACATAATATTGAGAGAAATGCATGGGAAGGAAGCTGTTCTTAACTACATAGTTTCTTACAAATGGTAAAAGCCATTCCTGTGTTTCAGTTCCTGTCTTACATGTGTTTGGCATCATGTTCCTTTAGCTTTTTTCCAAGGAACCTGGGATTTTTTTTGGGGGGGGAATAATGATTTATAATAGTCTTTTTTCAATTACCACAATGTCAGAAGCAGCTGAAGAGGAAATATTTTTTTTTGAAACAAATTCTCATATATATATATAACCCACACAAGACATTTGATTTAAACTCTATTAGCACATTCATATACTTCTGCATTTCTAGGTAATTCCGAAAGTAAAAGATAGCTTCTTGATGGGTGAGTTGATAGTTATGAAAAATTGTTCTTCTTTTAAGATTTTTTTCATGTTGCTTTCACTGATGTCCTTAACAGATTAAATAAAGATGATTTGTTATTTCTAAGCAAAATGTCTTATCGGCTATATGTAGTGGGCATTGAGGGTTATTTCCCTATATTCTTTTTTTTTTACAACCATTGTCCTACAAGTATTAACATGCCAATATATTTATGCTTCATACATTTTACAGCACTGACTTATCATGAATATAAATTAAAACATTTGTTGTTCAACTACCTCCTTATGCCTCCAGATGCTCACACATAGATAATGATCATGCAGCTTGATACAGTTTATGGCAAGATATAATTACATTGCTAGATTTTTTTAAAATAAACTTGGCAAAGATATAACAAACAGGTGTGATAATGAGCAGATGGTAAATATAGATATAGGTTGATATACAGACATTTTAAATCTCCAATAATAGAGTTTATAAAGAATAGGAAATCTCTTTGAATAACAGTGCAAGCTTGCTTGAGATTTTTATGAATGGGTCTATTACTGGTTTTGCTTAAAATGATGCTTGATTACAGTTCAAAATTTGATCCCCAAAAAGTTAATACACTATTCCCAAATGTGTAATTCACTGTAGTGAACTACTACAGAGGTCTCAAGGCAAATTTTTGCTGACTTGGGAGTAGTTGAGAAAAAAACACTGTGCAGTCTGGATAGAAACAAACTAGGGTTTCCACTAACTGCAATAATGGATGTTATATTGACATACATTACTTTAATGTTTCTTTCCTTTAAACTATTCCTGAGGACAAGTTGGACTGCAATCATATGGGGAAATATTATTTAAGCCTGTGTGTATGTGTGTCTCTCTCACACATGAACTGTCAAAATAAATAAAAGGCTTACCCCTCTACAGCTAACTGAACTAACACTGCAGGCATTTGCCATAGGCAATTGTGGGAGGGGAGATTCTCCTCTCGCTCTTGATTACTTTTAGCGAAACAGCAATTCATTGCAATCTCCAAGATCAAATATATATATTTCTCTTCAGTTCTCTTTGTCCCTTGAAAATGTAGTTTGGATCATTACTAACAGTGGATAAAAAGGTAAGGGCAATAGGACATAATTTACTTCTTCTCTCCATCTTTTTCCATTATGGAAAATATTCTGCTTCAGTGAGCTCCGATCTTTCCATAGAATCTTCTCATAGATTGCAACACACATAGAAATAGCACTTAGACTTATATACCACTTTACAGTGCTTTACAGCCCTCTCTAAGCAATCTACAGAGTCAGCATATTGCCCCCAACAATCTGGGTCTTTTTACCCACCTCGGAAGGTCGGAAGGCTGAGTCAACCTTGAGCCTGGTGAGATTTGAACTGCCAAATTGCAGACAGCCGGCAGTCAGCCAAAGTAGCCTGCAGTACTGCACTCTAACTACTGCGCCACCGTGGCTCAAACATACTTGTTTATTTAAAAAAATTATATGGCCACCCAACTAACTCTCAGTCACTCTACACTGCTTATAACAATAAAAACTCAATATTAAAACAATAAAAAACAACTCCCTCACTTGACTGTTGGTGGCAACAATCAAATTTAAATTATATTATATTGTCTTACTAGAAATCCTTGTTATCATCACAACTTGAGTTCTTTCCTTTTGACCATATTCTAATAATCTAAATTTATTTTAAGCAGTTATGTCAGGAAATACATCTGAGAAAAAAAACACCATTCTATGAGAGGTAGATATGTGTTTGCTAATGAAAATATTTTCTCTGCCTGGCTTTGCTGATGATTGCCAATTTTGACAACTATTTCATTCTTAGAGAATTAAGTGAAAGAAATGTATTAAAGGAAGTGTGAAAGTTGCCAATGTACCATGGTACTGATTGGCATTAAGCTATGTATTTAATACAATTGTGCAGTAGAATCAAGTAAATTGTTTAGAACAAAACTAAGTAGGGTTTGGTCACAAATTATGGCATAGATTTTATTAGAGTTCACCTTAAATAAAAGAAGTTTGAAATCAGTTATGGTCCTGGACAGTTTATGTTTCACATAAGATATTTTTATTCTTTTAAAATTCATAGCCAAAGTCTAAGAGTTACTATCCACTATTTCAAATATGTACAACCCATCAGGATGTGAAGGCCACCATTTTCATTTTTCCCTGAAACAAGGTAATCATAATCATAATCTCTACCAACGCTATTTCTATCTCATCTTCCTAATACTTTTTTCTTATTCTATTTGGCAATATTTGGCCATAATCTGTGCTATTTCTCAAATTTATTCAAAGAGTGTTAGAAACAGAATAATCATCTACATCAATGTTTTTCAATCTGGGTAACTTTCAGATGTGTGGACTTCTGGGAGCTGAAGCTGTCTATATATCAACTGACCTGTTTTTCACCTGTATAATCTATATGTGTTATATCAAACTATAAGGAACAATGTATTTTAACTCATTATTTTTTGGATTAAAAATGACTAATCCAATTTTGTTGTGATATATATTGGCTGTGGATATATATTGTGTGCATTTACACTTCATTTTTAACAAGAGTTCCTGCATACATCACTGGCATATGACCTTAATTAAACATTGCAATAAACAACTTGCAGTAAACTGAGATTATTAGAAATCTTCCAATGTGATTTGTGTTTTAAGTGTTCTAAATGTATATGTACACCAATGACTGAAGCAATGGCATACATCTGGCTCTCTAGCTCATGCAATGAATCTCCTGCACACAGAAAAATCTAATACAAGTAAACTCTTCATATTCTTAGGAAGCTTTCATAATCTAAATGCAAAGACTTAGTTTTCTTCAAATATATCATCTCTTTTCTGAGCATAGGATGGAACAAAGGAATTTGCTTTCATGATTCTGTAGAATTTTCGTTAGCATCTGAATATCATCTAATCATGTAAGCTGAGAAATTTTGCATTCAGAAAATGTGGTCCACTAGTAACATATGGTATTTTCTTTTTCTTATCATTCCTGATATGTGAAGATTTTGCAGAATTTGTTGAGATAAAATTAAATGTTTTCCAACTGTTATTCATATCTTCTACCTACCATGTAATTGGATAATAAGACCCTCTGGCACAATAACCTTTAGATTTGCACAATGGAGTGTAATGCATATAAATTATCGAAAAAGCTATTTGTACATAGCTCAGCTGTTGTAATATACCTCTCTGCCCAATTTTGAGCTATGCATCAAATTAATGTTATATTATGACAAATGTTATTAGGCCACTGTACTGTAAGGCAGCTTTATAGCATTTCAACCTTTGTATTTGTTTCAGAGAATCAGAATGTGTGAATCACAGATATTGTCAACATTTCCCTATATTATAGCATGGGCTACTTCATTATAACATAGCTCAATAAGGCTGTCTGTTGGGTTCTTCCAATGAAAACATTTTTATCTTGTCTCTCAGAAAGAAAGCAAAGCAAAAAATTAATCAGAAACATAATGGCTCTTTGTCTAAAAGTGATTCATTAGAAATCAACTTCTAAGACATTAATTGTTTGATGTTAATCAATTGTATCTTTCATTAGCAGCATAACAATCCTAGTTGGGTTTTTAAATGGGTTGTGTTCCTATTTTCACATCATTAAATTAAATTTAACAATGCCCTTGCTACCTATGGTTTTTGTTTCCAAACAAATTTGGGACGTCCATTGAAATGGGTATACATTGAAATAATGGAGGATGTCATTAACATTTGCAGCAATGGTGCCATATTCATACATTCCAACCAAGTATAGAAAACTGAAAAGAAAGCACATAAATAGATGTTACAATTTCAGTTGTCAATAATGAATCTTTGACTCACCTACTTGCTGCTTTTGTGCAACTGGATGCAGATGAAAGGCTTTTAATAATTGCATTGCCTGAAATTCAGGATATGCAGAAGAAAACTTCCATATGAATAAAAAAAGCAACACAGAATACAGCAGCTTTCCAAAATCACCAATTAACACAGACTTTCAAAGGCATCTAGAAAGTACCAATGAGGGTACTTGTGTATTAACTGCATTTTACATTCATATTGAAAGACAACTTCCAACGTACTGTTATCAAGCAGATTGGAATTGAAACCTTTAAAAAAAATTAACTGTATTATTTCAGTAAAAAAAATGCTCATTTTATAGCAGTTTTACCAAGTATTACAATTAAAAAAACTAATGCAAACTAAAAAAAAGAAGAAAAATAGAAAGAAAAAAATAAGGCTATAGTAAAAAAAAAGGAAAATAAATATATTTTTGGATATAATCCTTAAAGCCTTGTCATTCAGTTCTGATCAGCAAAAGTCCATTAAGGGTTGCTAGAAGTAATGACATACCTATTTTAACCTTGATCAAATACTGGAGCTTGATTTCTTTTCATTTTTGTCTCTTCTCACAAAATTCTTACAAGCTTTAACAAGTTTCTTTCATATATCCAATATAGGAATGTTATCCGCTTTTTCTTTAGCCGTATATCCCTTTCAATTATTAATACATCAACTGGTTTCATTTGTATGTCAAATATAGCATCCTTTTCTCATAGGCTGTCATTTTATCCACTTTCAGATCAGTCTGTCTTGTCCAGCAGAACTTGTTCCTCTTCCATAACTTATTTTAGGTATAGTTTATCTACAGAGGAAGGCACTCTTAAAATTAACTTATTTTTATCCTTTATTATTTTTATAAATAAATCCTGAATGGTGAATACGCTTCTTTTTTCTTCTATTTTCCCCACAACAACCCTGTGAGGTGGGTTGGCGCAAAGTCACCCAACCAACTTTCATGTTTAAGCTGGGCCTAGAAATCATAGTTGCCTGATTTCTAGGCCAGCAGTTTATCCATTGTATCAAACTGGCTCTATATTTTTGGATCCCTTGTTCAAAAATATCCTTCACTATGTCTAAAGTTAAAATATCTTTCTTCATTCTGTATTAGAAAGTCAAACTTAAGTGTTCTTCTTTAATTGTAATTTTTAGTTCCTTGTGGGCCGCTCTAGTGTCCAACCTTCAAAGTCTCATCCTGTTCTTTTAAACGAATTCAAAACAAAAGCATTTTCCATGGGAAGGAAGTTTCCATCCATCGTTTCTTGTTGTGCCTTTTGGTGCTTTGGAAAATAGATTTGAGTCCCTCATTTTTGTAGGAGCCCCTCAAATTTCCTGACAGAACAATTAATCAGTGGAACAACTTGCCTCCAGTTTTAAAGAAGAGATTGGATAACCATTTGTCTGAAGTGATGTAGGTTTTCCTGCCTAAGCAGGGGGTTGGACTAGAAGACCTCCAAGGTCCTTTCCAACTCTGTTATTCTATTCTATTCTATTCTATTCTATTTTATTCTAATGGAGCAGATGGCAAGAAGCAAGTGAGCGGATGTGGGAAGACCTATCAGATACTTTTTAAGGTAAAGTTATAAGTTTCCTCACCTCTGTTAATTCCAGGTCTCTCTCTTCCCTTTTATCAATTTTGAACCTCTCTCCCAGTTTCTTCTAGTCTTCATGGAGTAAATGAATCAGTACAGCAGGAACTGGCATGAATCTATATGCAATTTCAAGTATTTTGAAGAGTCCCTGGAGCATACATTATTAGGGTCTGGTGTTCAACTTGTACAGTTGTGTGCATCTCAACACTATGTCTGAAAAGTTTGCAAAAGATCAGACTGAATACAAATGTCTTAGGCCAGCCAAATCAGAAATCCCAATGGGTTAAAAACAATATACTGGCTGAAAAATACATGTACAGTCTTAGATCTTGGACATCATAGTTAAAACTTTGATTTGAAACAGTGCCTCATATTATGTTTTGTTCAATTGGAAGCATGCCTTTGCTATTTTTCAGACAGCAAAAAACTTCCAGGGCATGCTCGCTTATGTGGATGTGGATGTGCACGCACACACATGCATATCCTATATCTCGCCCTCCTGAGATTATAGTTTTTCTTTAGGCTTCCCAAGATCATGAAGAGAGTCCTCATTCCGATAAAACCCCTTTTATTTAGGTTAAAGGGAATTCCTCTCTAACAAAGTTCCATCAAACAGTCTTTCATGAGATTTCACAACTACAGACTTTTATCAGGCTTGGAGAGATGCCAGACCAATATCTTCCAAAAGCCACGCTGTAGCAGCAATTACTTGGCAAGAAGTCAGGAACAGATCTTCACCCTAATAAAATTGAACTAATTGTCTCCTGCAAATACCTCTCCCCTTTCGCTCCTCTTTTATTCCCTATGGGCCATTCACCATCCACCTGAGCCTTTACTCCCGAGTCAATACTTGTTCCTAAACTGTTCCCTTCTCCTGGCAGCTCTGTGCATGAGCACACTGGGAACAGGCTCCAGCTGTTCTTCTGCCCCACTGATCTCTAATTCTGAAGGCAGCTGATAACTGTCAGATGGCCCTGGCCCCAACTCTGCCTCCGACACAGAGCACTTGTCAGAGCCTTCCCCAAACTCCAGAACTGGCCCATGTTCCTCCCCAACTTCCTCACTGTCCAAATCTGCCACCAGCTCCTCTGGTCGCTGGCGAACCACAGCAGAACTGGTCCCAGGACTATCAAGAGGGGAGTTGATCAATGCTCCAAGCAGCCATCTGAGAGTGGCTGAAGCACAGCTGCAGGTGGACAGCCCTGAAGCTTCAGATGAAGGAAGCACGCAGTTGCAGCCCGTTAGTGATGATGAGAAGGAACTGCCTTCTGCACTTGATCCAAGAACATGTAGGGCAGAGAAAAGGCAGCAAAAATCAGCTGATTACTCACAAGTAGCCTTGTCCCTCTTGATTAGAAGCTGGCTATTTAGCATAGCAGACAGTTGGAGCTGATGCTGGCAATAATATGTTCATTTCCTAGCTGTATGTTTCCTGGTCGTTATGATTCCTGCCTTGCTGTGGGTTGACACTTTGGATCATGTCTTATGAATTGCCTTAAGAATCCTGTATTGTGGGTTTAATTTTGCCTGATGGATTTATTTTGTTTGGGAAACTTTCAAGTGCCTTGTGAATTCATTGGTCTGCTTTTGGCTGGTCTTAATTGGGACAGTTCTAGCTTTTTCTTGAAGAGAATTGCTGGGGAATATTAATAAATGTACTAAACCATCATTATGTGTGTGTGAGTAAGCAGGACAGCACAAGGGATTGTTTTCCAGGATTCCATAAACTTGGATGGAAAAAAATTATATCCCAGGTAGTCCTCACTAACAGTAACAGTTGAGACCTGGAACTTTGTTGCTAAGCATTGCAGCAATAAAGGCATATGGTGGTACGTCACATGACTGTACCACCATTTGCCCCCAATTTTGGTCGTCCCACTTACCATTATTAGGTAAATCCCAAATTAATACAGCAGGACTGTTAAACTCACATTGTCACAGTGGAATCATGTGATGTATTGGGATTATTTTCCCCTTTGCTAAACCGGGCATGAGTGTGGCTAGTGTGTGACGCATCCGGCCCGTGGGCCAGGAGTTTAACAGCCCTGGATTATAGCATCCCACAGTCACATAATTGCCATTTGCAACTTCCTGTCAGCTTCCCCATTGACTTTGTTTGTTAGAAGCCAGCAATGAAGGGGGTAGGATATTGTGATGTCATAATTGCAAGCTGGATGTTGAGTTCCCGAATTGTGATCATGTGATTGTGAGGATGCTGTGATGGTTGCAACTATGAGGACCCATCATAAATATCCTCATTCATAACGTCTAACAAGTGGATGTTAAACAAGGACTACTTATATCATCACTAACCCCTAGCTGAAATTTTGCTTTTCTTGTTTTTGAATCTTGTTTTCTTTGTCATATAGTCTAGAACTATGGACTATATTTTATACACTTAAAATCTTCTGAGAAGGGGTTAATGGATTTTACCAGACACTCAGAGGGTCCATGGCACAAAGGGTTAATAACCTGTGTTTTGTGGCTATTCCATTTTCTTTCTTTCTTTTTTCAGCTCTCTAAACTGAAACATGTCATTCTGGTGATCTTTGTACTTCTAATTTGCATGATGGTTTTGTAGCAGGCTCTCTTGGCAGCTGGTGTCCTTGCAACAAATAAGTATACTATAAACACTACTGAACTGTAATCCTGATTGCTAAGACTCTGTTACGTCCATGGGTTTATTCTTAAATAACTGTTCCTTCCAAAAGGACTTACAGCAACTTTCAGTAGCCGGTAAATGCAAAATCATTTCCTTAATTAACAAATCTCTTAACTCATAGGGAATACTTCATGTTGTTGAAAATAAATTCCCCAGAGTCAAGCTAGCAAAAATGTAGATTTAAACCGATTTACAAAGGAAAGGGAGCATTATCCATTTACCACAACTGTATCTCAAAATAGTGTTTTTATTCTGGAAAAATATCCCTTCATATTTATTTTATTTTATTTATTTATTTTTACATTTATATACCGCCCCATTCCGAAGACTCGGGGCGGTTTACAGCTTATAATATCTTTAGTAAATTATCCATTTTTTATCTGTTAAGAAAATACAAATGAAAATTGGGAGATGGGGGAGGAATAGATTTAAAGTTTCTCTCTTGATTCTTACTGGTGGAAAATTTTAGGAAATTTTCTCACAAAAGCAATTGACTGAAATGTGTTGATTAACTCAATCACTACTACTAGCAGGGATTTATTTGTGTCAGTATTTTACTAAAATAAATTCTAACTACAAAGTTATACTCCATTCTTTCCTTTTCTCTGACATATAGTTTTATTGATATATGGAAAGATATTTTCCCTTTGAAGCCAGTGCCATGAGGTGAACAAGGTATTGGAGTATGAATGAGAAGTCTAGTTAAAATCCAACCTGAACCAAATATCTCTTAATTCTACCTATTTTGCAAAAATTATGTATGTTGTAAGAAAAATGGGAAAAGTGAGAGCTGTGTACCAATTTGAGGAAGAAACATGGGATATACAGTAAATGCAGTGATATAACTAACATCAATACATCACGAGAAAAGATACATTTATATTACAATGTTTTAATTACTTAAGAAACTGAGGAACACATTCTTCAAAAACATTAGTATGTATTTTTATACTGCTTTGAGACTTAGAACACTACACAACATTAAATCTAATTCAGTTCTATGAATTCAAATAGCAACAAGTGTCATATTTTCACCAGTAAGGAAAAGTAGATAATATGAATTCCATCTTTCCAAGAGTAATTTCTTCCTGTGGCAGGATATAAATATAATAAATTATCACACAATATGGAGTAAAAGTTGTTGACATGAGACATTGTTACTTTTTTTTTAAAGGTAGATACTTTTTTTTAAAAGCCAAGATGGCAGCCACATCCATGCATTAGAAATTTCAGTGATTCACTTGTGGGGACCATTTTCATTTTTTTCAATGTTCCCCTCCCCAACCCAGATGCCCTGAGTGGATATTAACATTTATTTTCTTTTCAAAAGACGTGACCTTCCTTTGGCAAAGGAAGCCACGCTCTTCATAAAGATCAAATTGGCTTCCAACAAGCAAAGTCAATGGAGGAAGCTGGAGTCACTTAACATACGTGTTACAAATGGGGATCACATGATCCTGGGATACTGCAACCATCGTAAATACATGCGAGTTGCCAAGCGTCCAAATTTTGATCACATGACTATAGGGATGTTATGGCAGTCATAAGTGCAAGGACCAGTTATAAATCACTTTTTTCAGTGCCATTGTAACTTTGAATGGTCACTAAATGAATGATGGTAAATCAAGCACTACCTGTAATTTATATTTAATTAACATTAAATATTACACTCAATCCTCATTATGTATGGGAATTCTGTTCTTGAAAATCCGTGAAGAAACAGAAACTATGGTTATTGAAACATTTGTCGTAATGGGAACATGTGGACTATTAGCAATATTGACATGGAGACTTGTTAACATAACAAAAACTGTGAGAAAAAGACAAGTATGCAGTTTCCCTGTGTGTAGCTCATGTTAACACTGTGCAGTAAGACTCTCATACATTTTTCCCTATTCTGCATGGATGCATAGACCCATGTTGAGTCTGTGTTTTGTGAAAAATGGATTACACTTTTATAGACACATATAAGCAAATCTGCAGAAGCAGAATGCGTGGATAATGAGGATTACTATCTTTTAGTCATCTATTGAATAATTTTCTCTCCCTGGCACATTAAAAATTATAATAATTGTTGGAGATCAATTGGGGATCTATCCAAGGTTTTTGGAGACTGCCTTAATATATTTAAGCCAAAAGGATTTCTAGCTGAAACCTTGAAGAGCCGCTGCTAGACAGCATAGACAAGACTAAATTCCATGGTCTAAGTCTTTGCCTTCATTCAGATGCTATAATAAGAACATATTTATCCTTAATATTAGCTTTATTTCCCCAGGAAATTGCAACTTGCTGCATCAGCTAAACCAGGGGTCAGCAACTTATGGCTCTGGAGTCGCATGTGGCTCTTTGGGCCCTCTGCTGCAGCTCCCTGTCACCCTGTCACGGCAGAGGGATAAAAGAGCCACCGCCCTGTTGCGACAGTGGCATGGCTGGAGCCTTAGTGCGTAAGCAAAGCGTCCCTGCACTTTCCTTTGCATGGCAACAGCATTCCAAGTTCATCATGGTACATTTGCTGCTGCCACCAGCAAACAAGGCTGGGACAGAACAGCAGAGAGGATCTTACAGCGTGGGGGCCATCCCCCAAGCCTGGCCCTCCTGCCTTGTAGGTGGGGCTAAGAGAAAGAAGGGGGATATGTCCCCCACCAAGCACCAAGCACAATAGCCCAGCGGGAGGGGGAGGGGGCCTGGCAGAAGCAACCCCATTGGTGAGTTGGATGGTGGAGAGGCGTGGCCCAATTCTCGCAGCGGGACGTTTGGCACCTCCAGATGCGAACCGCCGCCTTTGAAATGCACTGCTTTCTGTTTCCTGTGCCTTCCCCAATCTCAGCTCTTTTACCCCAGCGAGAGCTATGTTTCTGCTCGCTTTCTTTTCCTTTGCCTTCCCTGGGCAGCGATGGCTGGGGCCATGGAGGGGCGAGAAGCAGAGGCGTCAGGGCTGCTCCCCCCGCCCCAGCAAGCTGAGCCTGGAAGAGCACGGAGAGTTGCGGTTGAGCGCCGGAGGGTCAGAAGTCACGTTCCAACATCCCAACACATGTTTCCAGTGCATGCTTTTCTATCCCGAATTAGGATTGAGTGGGGGGAAGGGAGCAGGGGGAAGGGTAGGAGGGAAGAAGAAGCCCAGCTGGCTTTCCTTTGGCGTGGGGCAGGGGGAAGAATATCCCCTCCATTCGCAGTGCCTTGCACAGCACAGCGAAAGCGCGCTTCATAATGGGGGAGACTGGATCCCCTCCTCCTCCTGGAGCCCATTCCCTGCCCCACTCACCCCTGGCAGCTCTATCTCTCTATCAATGCAGAGAGCAGGTCATGTGTCCAGCACCAACAAAGCCGGAAGTAGCTGCCCGCCATTTCCCACCAGTCAAGCAGCAAGAGAGAGGGAGACAGATTCAGCTCAATTCGGCTCTGTCTGCTCTCCTCTCTCCGCCTTTGTCCAGTTTTTCAAGGATTCAGTGGACACCACTTTGGTGATGGGGGTGGTTTCATCCCATACTTTGCCAAGTGTCTTTGGGAGCGCCCAGGGACTATATTTTCCGGCCATTTTGGACTGAGTTGCAGGATGCATATGCATGCCTGTGTGAGTGTGCTGCTGCTTGGGATGATGCTTCTCTGAAGTGTGTGTGGTGATCTAAGGCGGCAACCTCATGGCACTATGATGTAACAGCCCAACAGTCACTCCTTTTGCAACACAAGGTTTATTTTTGTGTCTTTCCAGAGATGGAGAGAACATGGTCGAATTTCCTTATAGTTATTCCCTGGGTGTGTCGGTTGGGGAGTGGAGGTGGGGAGTGGGAGGGAGGAGGGGGGAGAGCGAGGGAGAGAAAGAAAGGGAGAGAGAGAAACAGAGATGATGGAGAGAGGGGGAAGAGAGGAAGAGGGCAATAGTGAGAAAAAGAGAAAGACAGATGAGAGAAAGAGATGAGAGGGGGAGAGGGAGAGGGAGAGGGAGACAGAAAAAGAGAGGTGAGAGAGAAAGAAATGAGAGAGGGATGAGAGGGAGAGGGAGATAGAGAGAAAAATATAGAGATTAGAGGAACGGAGGGAGAGGAAAACAGAAAGAGAAAAAAATGAGAGAGAGGGATGAGAGGGAGAGGGAGATAGAGAGAAAAAGAAAGACAGATGAGAGAAAGATAAAGATGAGAGGGAGAGAGGAAGGTAGAGGGAGAGAAAGATGACAGGGAGATAGGGAGAAAGAGAGATGACAGGGAGGGAGGGAGGGAGGGAGAC
>JANHFL010006414.1:26475-52471 GCA_032468155.1 Oxyrhabdium leporinum | reverse complement strand
ATAAAGAAGTTAAAAGAATATTTAAAAGAATTGGGTCTTGCTTCTAAATGGGCTTGTTCAGCTAATGTATTGATATATATACTTACTACATCACAAGGTATTTTTGCTTTCTATTTTTTGTCACTGCCAAAAAAAGTGTAAAGGGTTATTAATCTATTACTAACTGTGCTTTTAGTATTATCCCTTCAGGTTTTCATTTACATAGCCTGTAGTGCTAGTGTAAGATGAATATAACGTGCAAATATTGAGTGCCAAGAAATTTGCATTTGTAATTTAATTATATCATGTTGTTTTGTTTGCTTTTAATCTTCTTGAGGGCTCCTAAGCCACTTAAAGTTCTTTGGAAATGGAGCAGCATATGAATCCTAATAAGTAAGTAAGAATAAACATTAAGGATTTCAGCGGAGTACTATATTGTATCATTCTATGGTTATTACATGTTATTTGTTCTAAGTAAATAGCTTGGTTATATTTTGAACTTGTTGTTTTGAACAACATTTGTAATTATGGCATTATTTGGTCTGCACTGTGCATCAGTAAACATTCTTAGTAAATACTACCACTTCTAATAGTAATAATAGTATCATATATCCAATAATAATATTTTAATAAGAGCGTTATTATACATTGATTCTATTTTCAGCACAATTCATTCTCAGTAGGGTACAATTTGTTCCTCTTGTTTCTCTTCTTCCTGTTCTTCCTCCTCATGTCTCCATTGCAATGAAGGTTTCCTTCTCATAATTTAGAATGCTTGTATCTCTTCCTCCGACTGAGGTGGGGTGAAGGTCATGACCTCTGAAGATCATGCTATTAAAGTTTCATAAAAATAGGAAATAAATTATTTTCAGGAGATGCATCTTTACATGTTTCTCTAGTATATTTCACATTTGGCCAGCAAAAAGTCATCTCTGTCTACTTTACCAGAATGTCTTATATACATTGATTTATATGTAGAAAATATTCTTTACTTGTATCTTTATTTTATCTTTATATTAAAATATTTCAGTGTGTATAGTGTTGTAGTACATTTTTAAAATACACAAATGTTTTTTTTTTGACAAACATGTAAATAAAATTATACATACATACATACATACAATAAGAATGTTGAGATATAGATATAAAAATATTTAGATATATAATTTCATAAGATAGCGGGTCATATCCAGTGAGTAAAAGGAGGCTAATTGACTCATTGGAAACTTCCCTTCATGAAACGGAAAGAAAGTTTTAAAAATTGATATTTAGGTTCTTTGACCACTCTCTATTAGATTGTTAAGTGAGGAGGAATTATATGCCAACATTATTTCTATCCCTGATCTCTGACAAAAGTTTTTACTGCTTTAAAAATAATACTTATCAACAGAAAGACACTGATCATTCACAACTCGTCAGGACTATTTTCCACTATGCAATCCAATTATTCTTTTTCTTGAAACAGCCAGGCAAACTCTAAATGTCTGTCTCCTGACTAGACATTTAACATTTGAACCTTATTGCAAATTGTTCTGGCTCTCAGCTATATGGTAGTTGGATAGGTGTGGGAGAGATAAGTGGAACTCTAACCAAATTTTTCTGGCTCTCCGCCTTTTTTTCTACCTATAGCAACAATATGTGTAGTAGGTGTTTGTATGGCAGTAGTTCATCTGCATTCCAGCATCTTTTGTAGTAAGGCTTTTTTGTCATCTGTAACAAACATCCAACTAGAAATTTTACAGTGTACAGCTTGATTGAAATAAAATCAAAGAATAGAAGGGCAAGCTACACAAATGGGCTGTCATACAACCCCCTCTAGCTTTTCTCTTCCTTGTAGGTAAATCTGCTATCAAAAGAGCATCAGTGTAATAAAGTGGACTGAAAGGGAAATTGTCCCTTTGCCTAGTAATATATTGCAAGCTGCATCATCATAATCTTAGAAATGGAGGAGGGGGAAGATGTTTTACTGGCTGGTGAATGGTTTAAAGAAATAATCCTTGTCACTTCCAGAGCTTTGCTTATCAGGTACTGCAGACGAAATGCTGCTGTCAGAAAAAGGTGCAGATGCTGTTGCGGTTGATTGAGGCATATGCCTGGTTTATCATAGGCAGAGATGCATGATATTTGCTCCATCCATCTGAAAAGATTTCCTCTGTGGTCAGCAGAGCTGTCCTTTTACATCACTTCTTTCTAAGCGCAGCTGCTCTGAGGCACCATTCCTGAAGGAGCCAGGACACAATAGAAACCACAGTTATCTGCCACAGGGTTTATTTCAATCTCCCAGACAAATCCTGTTGTCGAGGGAGGGAGGGGCTGCCTGAAAGATCTTATATTGGTGAAAAACTGGCTTCACATTGCTCTTTTAATCCCAAGTTAAAGCTCTTTTTTTTTTCTCCCTACAGAGCACACATCTCCATTTTATCTAGTTTCCTTACTAAAATTCAGATTATTTCTTGTTGATATAGAAATAAATTAATTAAGAATAGGCCCAAGACCGCCTTCTCCACTTGAAGCTCCATGTGCCTTCATTAAAGCTTCCATTTATCTGGCTCAATGCTGTATTGTTTTTGCTTTCTTTTATGCCCATTTTCTGTGAAAAATTAATCATTCTCTGCTCTGCCTGCCTATGTTTTCAGATAAGACAAGGCATAGTGTTCTGGCTATTGAATTAAAAGACTTTGTCAATTTGGCCTTTATCTCACGGACTTCACTGTTTTAATGTACTATATGAATCAGACACCCTTTACATTCTGTGTTGTGATTGGACATTGTACGACTGAGGCAAACAGGATCTCCAAGTGGGGCAGGAAGTCTAGGAAGCTTCAGAATGCCCACAAGGATTATCTTGGTGCCCACTAGTCCAGCTGCCTCACCTGACTTTTTAAGAACATTAGTTGAATTATGTAGATTTAAGATGGCATGGGCCAAGACAGAGAGACAGGGCCTGGAAAGGATTTCTACAAATTGATCAGCATTAAAGAAGCCAAAGTAATTCAATGCAGAGAGATGTAAAATGGTGCATATTTCAGACAACACATCCCGAGTTCTTTGCTGATGTGTAAATTATGAGGGAATAATACAATAAAAATATAAGCTCCAATCTATACATCCCACTTGGAATGTTTTTTTTCCTTAGATTTCTATCCCACCTTTCCTTTAGGAGCTTAGGGTGACATACATGGCACTCACATCTCCAGCTTTTCCCCACAGCAAGAACACTGTGAGGTAGCTTAGTCTGAGCGAGAATAACAGCCCCAAAATTATACAGTAGGGCTTCGGTAGTTGAGAATGGATTTGCACATGGATATCCCCATTTCTAATCCATCACTGTAATAATTTCTATGTGCTGGTATGTTGTGTAATTCTGATAGTGAACTTCCCAAAGGATGTGCAGTTAGAAAAGATGTTCATCCCACCCTTCCCAAGTAGCTGCATTTGTACAATCTCTGTAGCTTCATTTGTCTTAATCATGCCTTGGTTTCTGCTTTCAGTAGTGTAAACCCAGTCATTGAGTTACTTTGCACTTCAATTGTGTGAAAACATGAATTAGATTCATCAAGTAATATGTCTATGAAGATTCTCAGTCATCCAGGTCATAGTTGTATCAAAAATGTTTTTTATTTTTGAAAAGGCAACTAGACTGATTAAGATTAAGATTGAGCATATTATCTGAACCCAGTCTCCAAGGGTCAAGTTTTCATTGGTTTGCAAAAAAAGGTCTGAGTAAAAGGAGAATATATGACAGAAAAATATAAAAATCAAGCCTGAGTGGAGAAAGCAGATAATTAGAAATTGGGATCATGCAAAGTTTGGGAGTGAATGATTCATGAAATGCTACTTCAGGAAGTGAATAATTAATCTATAGAATTTATTATTGAAAGTTGAAGAGATCAGCAATATATTGGAAATTAAAAACAAACAAACACAAAGGATTGCTGCATACAAGTCAGGGAGAATGGAGCTATAAATGGCTGGTAATAGTGGTGATACCTTGCATTTAGTTTCAAGGATGATGTATGTTTTAGCACCCGATACTAGAGAACATGAGTGGAAAGGTGCTAATATACTCATGTCATACTCATGGACTTCCCAGAAGCGCCTGGCTGATCATTGTAAAAGCCAAGCATTGGACTAGACAACAGTTTGGTATCTTTAATTGTTTTCAGGGATTTTAGATTACTTTAAAAAGAATGGAATAATAATATACAATACTACATAGAACTAACTTGTGTTCATGCATACTATTGTCTTACAACAATTTGAGAGATATTTATTATTCCCAGATGGGAAGGTGCTGATGCTAATAAGATAAAGTACAATGTTTATGTTCATGTTTGAATTCATGGCAAGGCAAGATTTGAGCTGAATATTTCCTGATTTATAGCTCAGACTTTTTTGACACTATGCTTTGTCATCCATGCTTCCAGAAAGCTTGATAATCTGTATGATCAGAAAAGAAGTTTATATGTATTTGTATCTGCTTAACTATATTTACATTTTCTGCTTACAGCTATGGCTGCAATATTGCACTGGAACACTTGTCTTTGAAAAAATAATTGTTTTGACTATTTTTTTACCTATAGACTCACACAATTAACCAAAATAGAACTGCAACTTTCAGCATTGACATTGGTTGACAAAAGGGAACTAGTATTTCTCCCCTTTGTCGTTAAAATCCATGTAGTTTAGAGTCTACACATATGGGAAAGATAATTATTTTTAACAAATTTGAATTTTCTAATGTAGTCTTGCCTTTTTAAAAATTTCCTTATTCTATAGATTTTGTTATTCTATCATGAAAATAAATAGGCTTAATTTTATTCGCTAAAGGGCAAATTAAGGAAAGGTAACATTGGTTGGATGAGCAGTAACATAATCCTCCATTGGGAGGGGGAAAGAATTATCATCACAAAGCTATTTGCAAATATAATTATTTGTGAAAACTAGATGGCTGTCAGTTGGTAATTATAAATAACTGAACTGATCAGAATAAACTTTGAATGAGTCCTGAACTTAAAGTTGTCAGATTAAAGTGTATAGCTGCCACGTTCTGTTTTATTTATTAATTAAATTTATTGGCCTCCCATCTTATCACAGGACAATGCTGGGTGACTATATATAGAATGGGGGCGTCTATAGAACTGGGTTACATGTTGCCATGAAAATTTATGAAAGATTTATGGCAACTGGATTATTCTTTAGGAGTCAATGACCTGTAGTAGTGATAGTATAACAATTTTGTGAGGGAAAAATGAGGACAACTTTTTGCTGGAGTCTTAGCTACTCTTAATAGTATTGACCATGATATTTCCCCTAGACCGCTCCTGTGAGTTGAAGATTGGAGACATTGCATTACAATAGTTCCAATCAAACTGAAACAGGATTGTGAACTGTACCTTGAAAGTTGGCAGTGGCTCCAGAATGAACTATTTTGTCCCAGTGCTCTTTAACATCTATATGAAGTCCCTAAGGATAATCATCAGAGAGTTTTGGGATGATTTTTTTTTGGGCCGATAATATTTTACTAAGGTGAGGTTATTCATATACTGAAGCACTTTGATGCTGTTATGGGTTAGATGAAAGTCAATAATCCAGTGTTGAATCCTGAAACAACAGTAATTGTCTAACTGTGTGGTTCCTAAGTACAGGAATTTGAGGATCTTTATTTCAATAGAAGAGAATATTAGTATATATATTCAGGATTGAACTATGCAGGGGTGTCAGACTGAGGGCCCACAGGCCGGATGTATCACACACAGGCCACACTTACCCCAGCTCCGCAAAGGGGAAAACGTCACAATATATCATGTGACAGCAATGTGATGCCGCGAGTTTGACACCTGTGAACTATGGGATCCATGGCGTCTCTGAGCTACTTGCAGACATTCCATTACCAAACTAAGTAACATCATCGGCACCTAGTTAAGTAATGAAACATCAGCAAGCAAACAACTAAGTTCAAACAGCAGCAGGGACTCCAGAATGATTTTTGTGTTCAGAGTAGAGTGGTGATGCTTCAGAAAGAACAGGAAAGTACTTTTGGGAAGCCTCTAGAGTTATCATAGATTTCAGAGGCCCAAGTAATCTTGTGCACAGGAGCATCCATTATCAAAATTAGTTGGAATGCTAATTACATAGTCCCTTAGATATAATAACAGCTGTTCTGTTATTGAACACACACTGATAGCTTCATTAGATTAGATAACATTCTATGTGGAGCTTCCTTGTGCTTGCCAAGAAAATGCAAAATGCATAGTAGAATCCAGTCAGCATTCTGACTGGGATATCTCATCATACACACATTAAGTGTCAATTTATCAAGCCAAGTTCATGCTTCTGTCACTAAACAAATCAGCACCAGGATATTTAATACCCTGTTGCAAATCTGAACAATCACTACGATCATCAGAAGGTCTATGTATTGTGACTGACAATGTCATCTTGTAGTTACAAAAGCAACTGGCAGCTGCACTCTAGAAAGCTCCTTTTCTTCCTCTTCCCCCACCCCCAATCTGTGACACCTGTTAATGTGTCTTTTAGATGCCTGTTGAAGACTTAATTCTTCCCCTAGGGTTTCTTTGAATGAAAATGTTACGATTAGCTAGTTTTGTTTATGTTTTTCCTTTTCTTTCCCACCCCCTCTTTATTGAATGGGCTTTTATATTGTATTTTATCATGCAATTTTGATTTGTACTCATAAATAATTTTAACTTTTGACAACACAAAAATTAAGTAAGCAAATGAACTGTAAACTTTTATTGTTTTTTTTGCCAGCAACGATATTTTTGGAGGCTTTTTAACTGAAATGATCATGTATTAAAACCCACTTCCTCTGCATTTCTAATGTTTGTAATATTTCTTCACTATTGTCTTCCAGATAAAAATAAATAAAGAGCTAAGTAGCCTATACAAGAGAATGTTTGAACCACTCCATGTTCCTCCAGAGCTATTCCAAAGATTGACAGGACAGTTCTGCAATATTCAGACTCTAAAAACAGGTCAAGCATATGCTGCAGAAGATAAAACGTCAGTGGATGATCGATTAAGTATTCTACTAAAAGGAAAGTATGTATCTGAAATAACTGGGTCTGGATCTCTCCTTTATATAGTTGGACTGTATGAAAAATGCACACTCGATTTGAAAGAGATAGGTAAGGCTACCAAATCTGGTCTGCACAAATCCAGACAATCACTAGATGACAGCAAGGAATTTTCAGTGTTGCTTTGCTGCCAATTTGTGCTCATCTGGATTTTTATAGCTCAGGTATGATAGACCTAAAAATAAACTGCCGTAGTTAGATCAAAAATCTACCCACCCACCTCCGTCCCTGGACAGGAGAGCTCTTTCTAGCTAATGGAAGAATTCTGCTGTAGAAGTTGCCTCACTAATTCTCCTTTCCTTTAGATTCATCCAAAATCTAATCCAAAAATTTGGAGAATCCCCTGAATTATGGAAATAGCACTAGATGCTAAAGGGGATAAATAGAATTAGTGAAGATTCTTTCCTTTCCCTTTCATAGAAACAGTTCCCTTTCATAGAAACAGTAGTCTGCTTAGAACATGCCTAAGAATTTTTTTTTTAGGGAAACAAAACAAAGTTATATCCAGTCTGTACCTTTTTTTTCACTCCATCAGGCTTGGACTTGGAATTTCTTGGTGATTTGCAGCACTGACAGATCCTCCTTAGTGTTTTGCAGCTCTTGTCAGCTGCCATCTTCTGTAACTGCTATTCAAAGTTTTATTCTTATCTTTCAGTTATCATACATTTGTTAACTTATTTCAGACATTATGGTTCTGAGAAAATTTGATTGTTGATAGATTCTCAGTTAAAAGTCCAAACTTTGGGAATTGTATGTTTAAGAAATTTATTTCTTTAAACTTCAAAAATATTTGTGACAATGCTGAAGTCACTTGATTCATGATTGATTTCCTCTTGTTCCAGTGAGCCAGAGGGCAGTTTTATGCTTTCCTAAATTCCTGGTAGCTTATTTATTTACTTACTTCATGTAGAGAAATTGCCTTAGTTATTAGATAACAGGAAAGCTTCAATTAATCCCAACAATGTTGGTAACATCAAGATTGAGAAACTAATATTGGGAGCATCACAACTTCCCCCAAACCCAACCCCCAGGTTTTTTCCTCCAGCAGGAACTACCCACAACTAAAAACAGAAGCTTGGCATGGATTTTAACGTCCAAACTGAAGTTAACCAAGCAGAATAATATAGATTCCTTCTTCATCCTTCTGCTCTTGATCTGCCAATTTAAAACTTTCTCCCTCATTTGCTCTTTCTCCCAATGCAGCTATCCATAATGCTACATTACATCTGCATTGATGTTAATGCATCATTAATTGTAACAGGGAGTTGCAAATTATATTTTCATCGTGCTTAGCTTAATATTGGTTAGTAATGATTCATGATGAATGATAGTGAACAATATAAATGTACCATGCACCAAGAGGAAATTAATGCAAGTAAAAGAGAAGGATCGGGAGGGTATATCTAAGTGTAGGATATGATTCAGCAGCAGATTGCATCTGCATCATGCCTCTTGGAGAATAGCTTAACTGCGGAGGTTCCAGAATTTTAACTAGTAAAAGTCTTTTTTTTTCTGTGATAACAGAAGTTGTGTGAATTGATGTGTTTGCAAATAATTGTACTTTATTAGAAATTAGCCTGCTATACTGTCTATATTATCAATTGTTGTAATATTTATTTTCATCATCAGGATGAAGGTCTCCTATAGAGGGCATTTTCTGCATAATATTTACCCATGTGCCTTTATAGATTCTCCTGAATATCGATCAACTCAGATGAATCGGGATGAGAAATTCCAGGTATGGAATCAACAGTTTCTTTAGGAATAATTATAATTACCGTAGAGATTCTCCAGTGAAGAAAATTGAAGAGCTGTGAATTTATAATCTTTCATCTGATGCATTTTATAGCTTTTAAAACTGTTGTTGTTGGAACATAAAATAATTCCTGATGTGAAATATTAACGTTGTGTTATTGGGGAGATTTAAAATGATATTTTTTTCATTCACCAAATAAGTGGTTGAAGATAAATAATCACTTTGCTATACTTTACTGAGAAAAACCAAATTGTACTTGAATTTAATGCTATTTTACAATTTACAATTTACAATGCTATTTTATTATAATTTGAAAACAATCACTTTCACCTGCTCAACTAGAATCTTGTTTGCTGTTGGTAGAAGATCCATTAGTAATTCAAGCTATTCTGTAACAAACTGAAAACAGGAAAACTTGGAGAACAGTTCAGAACAAGCTGATAGATACTTTTTTCAAAGATCTTTTTGTTCAATGCGAGGGAATCTAAGAGAAAGAAGCCCTTTTTGTCACTACAGGTTAAAGAACCATTATGAGGGGAATAAATTAGTTATAATACAGCCTTCCTGCAGACAGACTAAGGGATGAAAAGATCTGTAGGAAAGAGTTCAGAAAATACAAGAATCTAAGATGGTGACAGATGGCACTTTTAGTGTCCTTTCCAAACTCTGCCAGATCTTTTTGGCAACCGATAACAGCAATCAAGGAAATATGGGTATGTGTATATTTGAAAGGAAATGATGACATCCAAGACTTTTTATTTGTAATTATCCATCAAATTTCTAAAGTACTTTTTAAAAAGAATAAAAAGTGGTTGAAAATGATTGCTTGTCCATAGTATGACTTAAAGAGACTTGGAAAAATAAGATCATCTACTCCAGCAAGTACCTAGTCAGGGATCTGTGGAAGTAAAGAGATAATAGGCTACAAAATTGGTGAGAGAGCCCAGATTTCTAAAATGATTCTCCAGCAAGCAAGTTTCAGATATTAGTTGGAACAAGTAGCCAGATCATTCTTATGCAGTTGCCCAGAGCTGATTTTTACCTTTCCTTTCCTTTCCTTTCCTTTCCTTTCCTTTCCTTTCCTTTCCTTTCTTTCCTTTCTTCTTTTTTTTTCAAAACATGTGAAGGAGAAAAAGATGGAATCATTACAGTGTCTTTCAGTAGTAAAAGGCAATCTGCGCCTTGGAAGCCTCGTTCCTATGCCTGACCAGGAATGACTATGCAGTTGTTAGTTAACTTGATAGTAAAAGTGAAATTGAGCCTGGTATGGAATCTAAAACCAGTGATTTAGCGTAATATGTTCCACTCAAGAACTGGGCTTAATGCCATAGAAAGGCTGCTGTCATAATACAGTAATCACCCTATTGGAAGGCCAATACAAGATACTTCTGCTCTTTCTAACACATTATCTACTTTGGGTTTTGCACACTGATTTATTCAGACTTGGAGAAAATACCACCTCTACCAGATACTGAAAGAAAACATCTCAGTCTTCCTATTCCGTAGATTAGTTTAAATTCAATCAAAACAAGAACAAGGCAAAAATAGGAGTCCTGAATTTATTTGCCAAGGGGACTAAAATTCACACATTGTTTTGAGCTCAACATGTACGTTTTTAAGCACAAGTTTCTAGAACTTTATTTAATATTTGTGTGCTTTTTTAATGAATGGAAAATGTTGGTTTTTTAATTCACATTTCCAAATTGTTTCTTTAAAAATGTAAATATGCATTTAATGATAGGTAGACAAGATTTACGAATAGTTTGTGAACCTCTTCACATGCTTAGACATTGCTTTCAATTTTTTTGGGAAGGGATATATTTACATATTTTTTGTTTATAGATCTTTCGGTGAGGGTATTTGCTTCCCTTTTGTTCTTGTTAATACACTGGTGCCATCTGCTGGATTTAGATTTATGGAGATGCCCTGAATACAATCATTGGTAGCTAGCTTGCATACATAAACAGCACTTAAATTGAATTTTATTCTGAGGCTGTAATCCATGAAACATTCAACTGAAGATAGTCCATCCCATGATATTGTTACTTCTATTTACATGATTAGACCTTATGCTGGATGAAACAGAGGAAGAGCACTATTCCTCTTGAAGAAAAGATCTGAGTTGCATATTATCAGAGTACAGGTAGTCCTCGACTTGTGATGACAATTGAGCCCAACATTTCTGTTGTTGAATGAGGCATTTGTTAAACGAGTTTTGCTCCATTTTATGACCTTTTGTGCCACGGTTGTAAAGTGAATCACTGCAGTTGATAAGTTAGTAGCCCAGTTGTTAAGTGAACTTGGCTTCCCCATTGACTTTCTTGTCAGAAAGTGATCTTTTGCTTCTCAAAAGGTGATCACATGACCTTGGGGCACAGCAATGGTCATAAATATTCCAAGCATCTGAATTTTGATCACATGAGCATAGGGTTGCTACAAAGGTCATAACTGTAAAAAACAGTCAGAAGTCACATTTTTCAGTGCCTTTGTAACTTTGAACGATCACTAAGTGGACTGTTGTACGTCGAGGACTACCTTTATATGGCCATTTCAGAACAGGGCCATCAGAAATGGGCTGCATAAATCCAGACAAGGACAGCCAAGAGATACACACATTTTAACACTGTGTTGACACCTGGTAGTGATATGGATTTTGGCAGTGCAGATATGGTAGCCGTATTTCAGAACTATGGAATGATAAAGGACGTTTTGTAATATCCCCCAATGGAATTGTTTAACATCCTTGCCTTACATTATTCTTAAAATAATTAGAGGAAAATTATGATTATTATTCCGCTTCTGATTCAACGTTTCCATTTTCTTTGACTTTGATTACAACCAATGACACTTTATCCACAAATATGATTTGCAGCACTGGAGCATTGGGCCCGCTATGCAATGTTACATACTGTAATTAAAGCTTGACTGTTTGAATTCTTTCTACTGACTCTCATGTTTCTTTAATTCCTCCTTTGCAATATCTTTTTTTACAGGGTATTAAAAATCCAAATGAAGTAGAATAGAAAGCAAGGTTCTCAGTGTAGTCAGAATATCATTTTTATCCTTTCTGAAGTGAGAATGTTCATAGAATAAAGTATTTTTAATATGCTGGCTTTGTAAACCGCTTAGAGAGAGGGCTGTAAAGCACTATGAAGCGGAATATAAGTCTAAGGGCTATTGCTATTAATCATTTGCTGAGATCTGAATTAAATATGCTGTAGTTGTTTGGAAAATTAAAATGCTGTTTAATTATTGACCACACTTTCTTTATAGGTGTCAATTACTGCTGATGATAACTGCAAATTCTTATGTTGGTCCAGAGAGAGACTTGCATTTTTTCTAGAATCAGAGCCATTTCTTTTTGAAATATTTAAATATCTTATTGGAAAGGATATTACAAACAAGTTGTACTCATTAAATGATCCAACCCTAAGTGATAAGGTAAGCATTTCCCTATTGACTTCCATGCATTATGTAACTGTTTTATAGATGAGCTAAGTTGTGCTCCCTTCTAAAATGCACAATATCCTTTCCCATACAGCTTCTTAAAACACAATTGATTTAGGATATCTATGTATAACTTTGTATTGAATGTGGTTTCTATCAATTATTTTACCTTAAATCCAAGAGAAGATAAATACGACTACTGGATGATGTCAGTTAAAAGTTTTTTGAGGGAACTAAATAAAGAACTACTAATATTTGGAATGCTGGATTTTATGTAATGTCATGCAGAACAACACGTAACAGTTATATTTTTGAAACTTATAATTATGAAGCATCATTTGGTTTTGGGATTGGATCAAGAACTCATCAAAACTCTAGAGGATTTTAAACTATTTGGACATTTCACCTTTATTCTGTGTTCATTAATATCTATATGGCTCTTTCCATCATAGGTTATTTTGAGACATTGAATATATTTTCTGTTCTGCATGGCATTGGAGCTCCCTTACCATAAGCTTTCACATGCTTCCACTTGGATATCTGATTAGATATCTTAATGCAGCAATGGTCTTTTGAAAGTAAAGGCTTTGTTCACTATCAGAGTTTGGGAACTGGAGTTTTAAGCAATGATTCAAAGGAAAGGTATAAAGAAACCACTTCTGCATGGCTGTGAAGAAAGCTACAGGAGCACATCCATGAAGTCACAGGGCACCAAGTTCTTTACTTTTATAGTTCCATTGGGACAGATTTGTCATACCTGACTGGGCCATACAAACTTACATAATGCCACAGTTAATCAAACTCTATGGCTCTACATATGTAATTTTTTCCCTTCTAAACACTTGCTGTTAGCATACGTTTTTACTTGCTGTTTTTAATCTTCTACTCCTGATTTATATGTGAAAACAAGAGCATGAAATAGAGAGCAGCAGGCTACCTAAAGCATAAAACTGGTTAAACCTAAAATGTGTAGTTTAAAGTCTTCTCCCTCCTATATGATTGTTTTTAAATACAATCTATCGGAATGATCCTGTCTATAGATTTATCCTTGAACACTACTTAAGTAACTATTTTTTCTCTCTTTTTTCCTCCCAGTAGTGACATGGCCACTTGCTTTTGGGGTCTGGGAATGAGAAAGTGACAATGGTTATTTCTCTGCTGCACATCAAGAGATATGTGGGCAGGTCCTTATCCACTCACATCCAGTTTACAGGGTCTTCCCCACTCTAAATGCCCCTGCTCTGGCCTATAAATCTGCGGCAAAACTGGAATTATTTGGCTAGAAGTGGCCTGATTGCTTTTTAAGATTTTTTTAATCCTAGTGTCGTTGGTGCAGAGTAATTGGTGTAATTCAGCTCCCATTACCTGCACCCCAAAATAGTAAAACTAGAATTCCTCTTTTGAAGATCTCCTGTCCTGCTGAGTCCTCTAATGTAATATCTTAGCCCTGAGGAATTATATAGCATCAATTTCTGTCTCTCTAGTTTTTGCTGAGCATAACCTATAAAGAGGGAAGCTGTCAGTTCAGTGGAGTCCTACCCTGTTATATGTAAATTGCCACAAAGTTCTTATTTTTTTCTTCATAATTTAGTTGTCTAAGTTATAATTAGCAGACATTCTTTCATCTTGTTCTGTCTCTCATGGGGTTGTTGGGATGGTAGTTGAGAAAACATTGTCTGAGCAACTTAGAAAAAATGATTGCAGGATATAAACGTGAGAGATGAATGTTTATGAGCATCTAGGACTGATGGTGAATTGTGTCTTTTTGTTTTTTTTAAATTTGCAGACATCCCAAAAAATAGATCGCCAGCCCAGTCTGTGTTCCCAACTGTCTGTGATGCAAATGAGGAATAGCATGGCAAGTTCAAGTGATGGTGAAGACGGATTACAACATTTTCTCCGTGGAACTTCTACTGCATCTACCCTTCGTGAGTCATTAACTAGTCAGTCAACATTTCCAGGCATCACTAAACATTGTAGTCAGTGGCCAAAATCATGTTGCTTTTGGGGAGAAGAGTTGGGAAGAGGGAAAGGGAGTCATGTAACAAGGTGCATCTGAATGCATCACTGTATTGTATATATTAGGGCCAGTATTTGCATTCCTCTTACTCAGTAGTTACAATCAAACAACTCCTTTTCCATGTGTGACTAATTATCGTAAGCAAAACATTACGACCAATTTTTCATTTGAATGTCTCTTCATATATATTTCTTAATGTGGGATAATTTCTGCACTTAACTGTTAGTTTTCAAATATGGTGCTCAAGCCTTTGTGTCCCCTTTCTACTGAAAAGTTCAGAGAAACCATCCTGTTCATGGTAAGAGAAAATGAACATATTATTAGATTATTTAGACATTTTTATTAAAAAAAAAACTAGCACATACAAGTGTTTTGCATTAGTATAGATCTAAGAGTTTGGATATCTGCTAAACACTGACCTGTTTACAGGCAAGAATTTGCCCTCTGCATTCACCTTTGAAAGTGTGAATTTCACTACTTCATAGATTTTTATGGAAATTAAACCTCATCCAATATTCTCAGTGTAAATCAGAAGTGCATAATCTTAGGCCTTGGGATAGGGTGAGTCTGAAACACCTTTAACTAGAAAGCTCCAAATTTGTTATCAAATTTTAATTTTTAATGTGAGAGAAGAGGGGAGACTATAGATGTAATTGGGGAACTCTATTCAATTTTAATTAAATGTAAAATGAGTTAAAATGAGAATCCACCTGGAGTGCAATGCCCAGCAAATCCCTGAAAAGCTAGGATGGTTTGTGATCAGAAAAAGTTGCCCCAATCCTTATAGAAATTAGATCCCTTTCCTCCAATCAATCAGTGTTTCATGATGTCTTAAATTGCAAAAATAATAAGAATTATAAGTTATTATATACGATATGATCTTATGCATTTTTTTAACAGAAGTTGGTTTATTTTCTGCGTTAATTCTACACTAAAAATACATAGGACTAAAACTACTAATAAAAGCCTGTGTGTATTTAATATTTATTGATGTAAATCTGACTCTTGTGCTTTAAAAAAATAAACCAACAAGGATTAATTTATGGAATGAATCCTTATGGAATGAATTTAAAGTATGTTTTTTGTCAACAGCATGACATATTCATCAACATTGTCAAAAATGATATGAAATGGACTGAATGTCACAAACTTGAGTGAAATAATAGTTTGGGTTCTGCACAATTAAAGATTGTATAAGCATACAAAAGCTGTATCCATCCTTATGAGATTGGTAAAATGAGGACCCAGATTGTTGAGGGCGATATACTGACTCTTTAAACCACTTAGAGAGAGCTGTAAAGATATATAAATCTAAGTACTATTGCTAGTGCTATGTATACCTGTATTCAACTGTAGAAATTCATAGAACAATTTATGCTGATTCCATACATGGTTTTAGGGTCACAATATCATGCTCATTTGCAATGTTAATTTTAGATTAGTAGGAATGATGTATCTACTTATATTTACTGTAACTACATTACACTCCTTGAAAAAAAACACTAGCTTTTCCCCATCTGGGGGACTGCAATTCCTAAAATTTCCATATAGGAAAATTTTTGAGAGAATATCCTAGAATATGTTGTCCATGCTTTACCAGGACACCTAAAATGCATTGTGGTGTTTTTTTTTCTGCTGCTGGTGCTTAAGTTGTACTTCAAAGGCCCCAGAACTGTAACCCATGTGTGGCATGTAGCCCATTAGCAGCCCTTTGGTGGTATCTGACTGATCCTCAAGCTTTTGAAACATTTTTTTCATTTTTGGAATTCTGAAGGATTTCAAGGGGTGAAATGAGGGGCCCACCTATTGCACTACAAACATCCTGTAGTTTAGAAGCTGAAAAAATGCTTCGGTCAGGTTATGGGCACATCCATTGCCTCTATTGGTGCCTCCTGCAGCTTGCCACATCTTTATGATGCTTCCTGAATTGAAAACATATATATTTTTCTGGGATCATATAAACTACTCTGTGTTAGGCCAAAAGAATATGCAGATTCTTTAAGGAAGCACTGATAGGTGTGATGTGCATGTCCACTCCAAAGCATCCTTTGAGCATAATCCTGAACTGCAGCACATCCTAACATTACACTCCTTGGGGGTGGGGACCTAACTTCTCAAAAAATTGAGCCAATTTTCTTTGCTTTTTTGATACTTGACTTAAACTATTATTTATTCTATCTTCTGTTTAAAAAAATCACATATCTCTTTGTATACATACAGAGGTATGCAGGCACACGTTAATAGAAGGACAACTGAAGGTTGTCTGGTTATTGCAAACTCTTGTGGTGATGAGAAAAAATGAAGCTTAAACACTTAAAATAGCAAACCTTTTTAAAAAATTGCAAGTAAAAGTGGCCCAGCTGATTTTTTTTTTTGAATGAAGTCTTTGCATAGCAGGCAAAGCTTGGATTAGTCCTCCTAACATTGGGCAGCCCTGCTCGAGTTGATGAGAGAAAGAAACAGAATTCTGAGTGTTATGAAGGCACAGATTTCTGCCTTTATATACATAACTGCCAAACCACTCTTGTTACTTAGTGTATCCGTTCCATAAGGCATATGTAGATAGGAATATCTATGTATTACACTTTATTCATTGTGTGCTTCACATGACCTCATGGGACGGAAAGGTGAAAAATCTTTTCCAGACTTGATGCTTCAGAAAAGTATTAGCGAAGGATCATATCTGAACAGCAAAGCAGGAAACATCTTAATGAGGATGACTCCAGTTTTTGCAGGAAGCGAAGAAATGCATCATGTATAGACCTTCTTCATGCATAGCCATGCAGTTATCGGCATGTGAAGTTATCCCCACAGGGGAATGGTTGAACTTTCCCTTCCATCAAACAGATGCACTTTATGTAATTACAGTGGAGATGTGTTCTTTCTCAACCCTGAGAGGCTCCGGGGTCAAAATGCCCAGCACTGCATGGTCTTTGTAAGCACTGTGAAAAGCATTTGTCTGCAGAAAGCCTAATGCTGCAATCCTATATGCATTTACCTGAGAGTAACTGAGCTGAACTCAGCTGAATTACTTTTGAATAAACAAAGATAGGATTATGATGGAATAATATTTTATCAAATAGCCATTCATTCATTCATTCATTCATTTGCTTTTATATATCCTGTGTTTCTATTAATATTGAATGTTTCCAGTAACTAACAACTAACATTTTTTTTAAAAAAAGTTAATAACAATTAATTGATTCTGAGCATGTATTGTGCAAGTAGTTTAAATGTAAATAAAAGTTAACTACTACATTTCCTATCTGTTTTGCTTGAATCTTTGCTTCTGAAAAAATTATCAGAAAGTACAGAATACTATTTTATTTACTAATTCAGGGCAAGTTCTTACTCTATTTCACTGCTTCTTGATATGTATTTGTAATAATTATCAAATGCTGAACTGCAGAAAATGTTGAAGACAGTATTTTTTTAAATACCAAGGGGAATGGGAGCTAGAATACTTTTATTTTATAAAATAAAAAAAATAAATGTAAACACGTAACATTCCCAAGCTAAACCTATCCCATATAGCAGAATTCCATTGGTTTTCAAAACCTTGGTTTCCAAGGTTTTCAACCTTTCTCAACTTGATATTATGTTGGGTTGGAATTCTAAGAATTGTAATTCCATTACACTTGGATTGACACTAGATTGTGGAAGTGTGGCCTATATAATACTCTGGAACTCAAGGAGACCTGTTTAGAATGAATTGTAGGTGAAATTTTATTTTTTATTTTTTCTTTTTCTATCTGGCACTCAGTATAGACTGTCTAACCCAAATCATTCAATTACTGAAAGATATTTTAAAGATATTTCAAATATCTCATTATTACTGTTGTACACTCTTTTATATTGTTTTAAATGATTGCTTTTTGAAAATGTTGGCAGGCCAACCATCTCCTTGTTTAAGAACATCATCCAAAATGAAACCAATTGAAGAAAGTGTGGAAGACGATGTCTTTGAAGCTCCATCTGCCACACCATTTAAAGGTCATGAGTGACTTCACAGGACATTCATGCATTTGTTCAGAAGAATTGCAACTGTAGATAATGGCTTTGTTATTTGTGTTTTAATTTTATCCGTCTTTTCACTTTGCAGTACCTATGAGCAAACTTTTACCGATCTCTCAAACTGTAATAACCTTCACTCCAAAGATCTTGTTTGTTTCAGTAAAACTAAAAGATCTGTTTGGGGCCTTTTTATGCTTGAATGAATGGAATATGAGGAACTATATGACGAATGGAGGAACTATATATACATAGGGCATTTGTGTACACATCTGGCCCATGTTCTAAAGTAAATGACAGCTTTCACAGCATCTGGAGAGCTACATGTGCATCAGCCTAGGCCAGGACTGTCAAACTCGTGGCCTGCAAGCCAAATGCGTTTCGTGCTGGCCATGCCCATGCCCAGTTTAGCAAAGGGGAAAAAAGTCCCGATATGTCACGTGATGCCGCTGTGATGACACGAGTTTGACACCCCTGGCCTACGCACATAAGGACGTTAGCATTCAGTTACATTGCAATAAACCAGGTGGATTATATGAAAAGTCGCAGTAAAATAGATGTTTATTTTAGCTTTCTAGGCAATAAGTAGATGTGATTCTAAAGAGACTTAGCAGTGATACATCTGCACAAAATGGAAAATGTAGGTTTACTACAGTATCAAAATCCTGGCAGCAGTTTCTAGCATCCTTTCCAGTCTTGAATTGGAAAATGATTACTATTGTTGAAAACAAAAGTTCTGATTAGGTATTGTGTAGTATGCTACTCACATTCTGGCATGTGTATAAGTGAGCAGTTCTCATTTTTCCTTAGTTCCTTACGGTGTCAGTAGGGTTGATTCCATGCATACTTTTTACACATAATTCTCTCTTGGTGGACTGGAACCAATAATGTTACAATCAGCAATGATTAAAGTTCTTTTTGATCAGTTCATATGTGTGTGCGTGTGTGTGTGTTTGTGTGTGTGTGTATACGGTGTATGTATGTATATATATAGGAGTGGCACAGTTGTGTTCAAATATTCAAATAAAAGGTGTCTACTGTAATTAAATTTGAAGCCTAAGTTATTATTAACTTTAAAATAATAGATACCTTTCAATGTCATTTATTTATTGAATTTATTGTAGATTGTTTTTATTGTATTTAATTAGTGAAAATTTGACACTAACACCGCTGAGTTATAAATGAAACTTATTTTATATGTAAATAAGCAAGCATACTTCCTAAAAACAGAGGCCATCCAAGCTTACTATTCTTTTAAAGTTTATATTAATTTAGGATTACTGGCACTAAAATTAAATTGAATTTACATGGCATAAAAATAATAGAAAGATTGAGATGGTCTCTCTCCATCCTAATTCATCTAAAACATATTGGGAAGATAATTTCCCTCCTTGAAGGAGATGGGCCGTCTAGAAACATGAAATATAGATAAATAAATAAAAAGAGTACTGTGAGCAATCATAAACACTTCTATTTTTTATGTGAACCGCCCCGAGTCCTCGGAATGGGGCGGTATATAAATTTAAAAAAATAAAAAAATAAAAAAATAAATATTTCTGTTTTTTAAAACTTTACAATATTGTGCTTAATTTTTTTCTTTTTTTTCATTTTTTTATTGTTATCCATCACTGAAATTGGTGATGGATAACAATATTTAATTTAATTGTAATTATAGCTGATTCAGAAAATAACTAGAAATAGTCCTATCTGGGGCTTGTACTGACAAGCATCTTAAGGAAAAAGCTCTGGGGTTAAAGAAAATACATTTGCTATGACAGATGGCCCTAAAATCAGCAATTATTTATGTGATAGCTTATCTTTGAAGGTCTTTGTATACTGCACAACTTTTGAAAACTGAACTTTAGTATTAAAAATTCAATCATTGGTTTGTGACATGGAACAAGTTTATTTTTCTAGGTATTTAATTATTTTGATAAGATGCTGCCATAGTTATATCTCTGATAAAATCATTATTATTATGAAAAAACTTTACAGTTATACAATTCAGACTTAATAAGCACTAGACTGGATAAACCAAAGCAATTTTAAAAACTGTGAATTACAAAACAAAGCGTTTCTCTATATAAGCTTCCCTTCTAACAGCCAAGCAACAGTTATCATGGCCTATATGTGTGATTCTCATGGTACCATGGCTATATTTTTAACCAGTCAGTGAAATAAACCTTTGTGGCTCTAATGGATTTTTACATTGAATTCAGTCCAACATTAGAAGTTACATTCTGTTATTGACACGTTTGCCATTAACATTACCAAATTATATCTTAATGTTAACTCCACACATGATTGATTAGTCATAAAGTAGCAACGTTGCTATTTTGCCTGTTTCCTTTTCAAATTTTCCTGGCTAAATTTATGGATTTCCCTGCAACAATGTGTAATAAAGTTTTTCAATAAGCCTCATATTGGTACTTGACATCAACATGAATCTTGAAATCAGTCTTACTGTAACTGGATTTTACTACCATAGTCATGGAAATGATACTGCTGTTAGATACAAATGAATGAGATGATGGAAATTATGTCATCTTTCGGGAAATATTTCTGTGACATGAAGTGGCATTTTTCAAAAGATGGGACCAACATATTTAAAGGTAAGTTTAGAATTTAGGAAGAGCCCTTTCAGTGCAGATCAAAAGCTTATCTATCCCTGATTCTGTTCCAATTAGGTCCAATCAATAGAAGTCTATAAATATAAGTTTGCAACAATTCTAGTTGTTACTACTGATGCTACTTTTTCCCAATTAACGTAAACTCTTTTCTAAAGTTGGTGGCTGACATTATCTTTTAGTAACATCTGTGTTTTAACTATGATTGTATTTCTACAGCATACTAAATCATTGTTTGCTTAACCAAGGTTTGAACTTACAGAAGACACTAAACCATACAAGCTGGTTTACATATTACACTTTGGTTTAATCACGCAATACAAATGCAGCCTCTGTGTTTCATGTATCTCTTAATCATACTGGCCTAGTTAACTTACTTAGTTATAATCCATAAGAGGCATTTCACATTTTCTTTGGCTTCATCCTAACCAGTCACTCACAGCAGAAATAGCACTAGCAGCTTCCCTATAGTAGTAGCAATAGCACTTAGACTTACATACCACTTTATAGTGCTTTACAGCCCTAAGCAGTTTACAGAGTCAGCATATTGCTCCCAGAAATCTGGGTCCTCATTTTACCAACCGCAGAAGGTTGGAAGGCTGAGTCAACCTTGAGCTGCTCAGAATTGAACTGGAGTGAGCAGACAGCCTGTAGTATTGCATTCTAACCACTGCACCACCACCGCTCAAGTTTCCTTCAGACTGAATTCCTATGGTTGTCTTTCCTTCATACATGCTGGCAGTATGGTTTCTCTTTTGGTACAAGCCTCTTCGAAAGTCCTTTCTAATGGATTTTCAAACAATTGTTTTCTTTTTCAAAGTTATCTGCCCTATACCTATATAAATCAAGGCAACGTCTCCCAGCTATACTCTTCACAGAGTATGAAGTTTCTCTTTCGTAAGCAACTGCTGTGCAGTTTTGCATAACACATGTAACCATGTGTAAGTTTTTTTGTTTTCTTAATCCACACATAATGCCCAATCACATGGGCTGGAATCACACAATCACTAAATCACAAATCAGCCAACTACATTTCCCTTTAGGATAAATAGTAAAATCAGTCTTTTGGTTTAATGTTAGTTCAGTTGCAGATTCCAAACGGAATTGGAGTATCTGCATTTCTTGGTGACAACATTTTCATTTCAGCTGTTTTTAGTTTCTTTAAAAAAAAAGAATAGCGGACACATATGCCAGCCTCAAATTTGATGATTATAAGAGCATCTATTCGTTCATTTTTAACAATTTTGTAACTTTTTGATTGGATGTTCTTATCAAGTTCAGAGATAATCTAAGACTATCCTTTTTTTTTCTTTACTGAAGTATGTAAAGCAAGATCAGATCAGCATGGTTGACACAGCCTTCCGTCCTTCCAAGGTGGGAAAAATGAGGACTCAGATTGTTGGGGGCAATATGCTGACTCTGTAAACCGCTTAGAGAGGGCTGTAAAGCACTGTTAAGCGATATATAAGTCTAAGTGCTATTGCTATCTGAGCTCCACCTGGTCCTGTATCTATGAATAGACAAAGTGAAAATTTCCAGATTAAAGGTAGTCCTCGACTTACAACTTTTTGTTTAATGACCATTCAAAGTTGCAATAGCACCGGGAAAAAATGACCTACGACCAGTTTTCACAATTATGACTACTCCGGCATCCCCACCATCATGTAATCAAACTTTGGGTGCTTGACAACCAGCATGTATTTAAGATAATTGCAGCATCTCCAGGATTGTCATTTGCAACCTTCTTAAGGACCTTTTGACAAGAAAAGTCAGTGGGCTTTGTTTAATGACTTCACAATTAATTTATCAATTATGCTTAACAACCATGGTAAAAAAAAGTGGGGCACAACTCACTTAACTGTCTTACTTAGCAATGGAAATTTTGGGCTCAATTACGGTTGTAAACTCAAGGACTACCTGTATTTTTTTTTCTGTCAGGCTGATGGGAATTTCAATTAAACTCACCACCAGGAAGCAAGTACCACATGGGCTGTTTTATCTTATTTTATGTTAGTTTTATCGTATTTGGGATGAGTCAGACATAGCCCAATATTGTTTTATGGGGTTCAAACCTTCCACCAAGAATTTAGCTTGTGGGTCTTTGCATTTTAGATGATTATGTAGAATGCATTAGCTATCCAGGTCCTGCAGTTTGCAAATTGCAGGAAGGCTATACAGACTCCAACAGTATGGTGTATGTACCATCCAGCATTCCTTAACCTCTCACAGCAGAGAGTCTTAGATGTTACATTATTTAATGTCCTTATACATGGGACTTTTACAAAACTTCCAACCTCCCTTCTTAGGAGTGAAGGTATTCCTCTACTTTTACACAGTGTATATCTTGTATGATGTTTTGCTCCCTTGATTTGTTCTGAAAACAAAGAGAACATTGGATGGAAAGCATTTCAATTAAAAGTGAATTAAATTAATAAGCATTTTTTTAAAAAAAATAATCATTTTTTGTTGTTTCATTTATAACTAGAGCTCTGGAAGATGCCCCTAAGAAGGTGGCACGTTTAGTCCAAAAACTCACATTGTGTCTCTCTGAAATAGGGTCCAGCAGATAGGATGAAGTATGACTTTACAGATGTATATAAGAGGTCTTCCTAGCCCACAGGGCTTGTGATCATGTTGAGTTGAATGTCATCCGGTTGTAGTAATTGACTGCACTTCAGTTTCTAATGCTCCTCCTTCATTTCCTCCTTAGAGATTAATCATATACTCAGGCCACATCTAGATTTCCTGTTCAAAGCACTCTTGTGATATGAATTCCCCTTCATCCTCTGTAGTAAAAGTGGATGCTGAATGGACATTTCAGCTTTGTATTGACTTAAGAGAAACTATGATTAATCCAGCCACCTACGGCCACAAAAGAGCTGTTGGCTGTCGGGGTTGGCTGTCCATTCATCTTTCCCTTTCAATCCGTTCAACAAAAATGTACAAGAAATACATGCATTTGCTTGCTTCAGAGCTGCAGAGGCGCCCACTGAATGACCCTTTGGAACAGACAAAACATTTCTGGGCCACAGCATCTTCATTATGTTTGCAGGATCATGAACAGTTTGTGCACATAGCCAGACAAATATCTAAATATAAATGCTATCCAGATGGGCTGTTTTATAGAGCCACATGTTTCAGTCATGATTCAGAATTAAGTATTCCCCTTACTCCTTTATCCTCAAAACAACTGCGTAAGTATATAGTCTAAGAAATATTGAGTTCATTTACATATATCACTAAATCAAGATTTTCTAACCACTGTTTTGTTGATGAAGGAAAAATCTGAGTCATAATGCCTACGTTCACACATCATACTAAGCCCAAACCAAAACACAGTACAGTTAAAATTATTTGTTAATCAAACCACTGGGAGCAGAAGCAGACCATTGAACCAGCAGTGAAATTGCCAGAAAAGATTGGACAACCATTTGGGATTTTATAAGGACTCCTGCCTGTGACAAGGGGTTGGACAGGGGGAGTGGAAGACTTCCAAGCTCCCTTCCCAGTCCTATGAGTCTAGGATATCAGGATAATTACCACTATCTTACCTGGAACTCTATTGTATAATTATTAAGACATTACATGCCATTAAGGTAGGCATATTAAATTAGATAAAAAGTTCTTATGCTTAGAGAAAAACACACTATACCTTCACTGCAAACAAACCTACCATGTAGTAGCAGGAAAGGTTGGAGTTTTCTTGATCTCTTTGTTGCCATCAAATGGGTGCCCAGACTTTTGTAGGTGTGATAGGCTTAGCTTATTCATTTCTCTCTTAACCCTCCTGAAGACGATATAAAATCAACTCTAGTCCTCTCTCTCTTTTAGAAAATCTCCCTTTTTTTAAAGCCCTTGGCCTATAATACAGAAAATGATCGGTACAGTTATACAGTTAAACCCAAATGTGTGTAAAATAACAGGTAATCCTCATTTAGCAGCCACAACTTAGTTGTTAAGTGAAGCAGTCACTAAGTGAAATTGCAACTGTGTTTATTATCTTATTTTAGGCATTATAGGCATGTAGGATTGTTCACAAATATGTGATTTTTTTTATTTTTAAAGATACAAATTAAAATAGAGTAACAAAAATTAAAAAAATAGAAATCAAAGAGAAAGTTAGAAGTGGAAGAAAGGGGAGGGGAAAGGTAAAAGAAAAATAGAAAATAAAGTAGCTTCCAATCTTCTTTACAGCAGTTATAAAAACAATTATACATTTACCTCTAAATCTATGGTAACATCATACCTCTCTTCTTTCTATAATCTATCCTGTCTAATACTCTAAACCATAATTCATAAATTCATAAGGGTTTCCAGTCAACAATAAACTGAAATATTGTTTTTTGATCATCTCAGTGAGTTCCATCACCTTTACCAACGATTCCTCCATTGTGGGTAATGCTGAATCTTTCCGTCTTTGTGCATACATTAATCTTGCTGCAGTTACCAAATATAAAAACAAAACTCCATGATGTTTTTTTTTTCAACTGTTTGTCTCTCAACCTTTAAAATTATCTGCATCAGTATGTGTATTTGAATCCAAATTTGTTTAGGGTTTTTTTACATATCCACTAAACATGATAAATGTGTTTTTCACATTTTCTACATAAATTTGAAAAGAACTTCTATAAATAATATAAATAAGAGAACCACCAACATCTGTATCCATCAGTTTTTCCTCTTGATTTTTACATTCTCCTTGGAAAAATTCTATCATCTTACAGTAAGTTAACTATTTGTGGTTGCCTATTATTTCTTGGGTACAAAATTCTTCTTGTGCTGAGAGCCACAAAGGTGTTTTTGGGTACAACCTTGATTTTATCTATTCCATATTCTCGATATGGCACATGTAACATAATAGTTTTTAATAGCCATGTTAACCTTGACTTTGCTATATCACAAATATCCAAGACACCCAAAACTGAGTTGATGTTGTTCTAACTAGAGCTTTTTATTTCTCAGCAGTACCCACTCATGCATTTTTTTAAATTTATTTTTACATTTATATACCGCCCCATTCCGAAGACTCGGGGCGGTTTACAGCTTATAAGCAATA
>JANHFL010006414.1:11817-22061 GCA_032468155.1 Oxyrhabdium leporinum | reverse complement strand
GACCAATGCTGTTTCGGTGCTGTACCCGGTTCTGAAGCCAGATTGAAACGGGTCTAGGTATGAAGTTTCCTCTAGGTACTGGGCCTAAGACAGAGCCTTGTGGTACCCCATTGCTTACTTCTCTCCGTGTAGATATAGTACCATTAAGGACTACTCGTTGATTAGTTTTGTCAGCCAGCTACAATCCAACTGGTGATTTATTGGATTAATTTGGATGCCATAGAAACAATCCATCCACCTTGTAATTTGTTGTATTCTAACAACAAAAGTTTTAGCTTAGCAGCTTGCGCATTTATAAAGCAATAAGGCTCTCTAGCTAATTTTACTGGGGTCCATCCTTGGTGGAATGGGGACTATAATCTCATTGGATTTCTCCTTCTGCTTAACAATGTTACCTGTGCAATGTATAAGATGAGAAAAATGATTACAATGAAAGTTGAATAAAATAGGATTATGGCTATTGTAAATTTATTGAAAACATTAAAAGGGTCAGCATTGTATTCAATTTCAAACATGAAGAATTCATGCCAATGAATGATTTGTAAATGGGACAGAAATCATTTAGGACTGTGCCCAATTTTTTCCCACCCAGCATATACTTAAACACTCAGAAACTGTTGGTAAATGCCAATGTTATGTTTTATTTTTCATCACATAATTCTTTTAAACCTCAGTCACAAATGGATGATTGATAGAAATAAACATTCAGCAATAGGCATTAAATGAAGGTATAAAATACAGGATATATAGAAAGACAATCAGTGCTTCATTCCAACAAGACAGAGAAAGTAAACAGGTGGAAACATGATCTTTCCCAACACCCTCATCACTGTCTTCTCTTTTAAAAGATCCCAAAATTCAAGTGACTTGTTTTTATTATATGTAAACAACGTAATGAATTAAAAATGGACCATGAGGTAATCTATAATCTATGGAGGACAGATTTAAAAACACTAGATAAAAAGACAATATTCAAGACACACAGATATTGTGTTCACTTTGGTCTCTGGTTATTTAATTCATTCACTAGAGTAATATACAAATTCAAGTCAATCTGATAATACTTGTCAGCTATATTGTTAAGAAAGAGGTAGTTGCTATTGTGATGGTTTTTCTTAGTTTGCCACTGTAGGTTACCAATAGTTTAGAGCAAATGTCCTAACTCTTCTTATATTCAATTTCATTCTCATTTTCTTGTGACAGATGTTACATTGGACCTCCACGTGAGCAAGCTGTGTGCTTGGGAAAGAAGCTTGATGCTTACTTCCCTAGTTATAAATATTTAGTCAGGAACTGTTGATGCTGAAAATGGAGCTTAGATTAATATACCCTTAAAACCTTGAACTTGCTCAACTACAGTATAGGTGTGGTACGGTCAGGGGTCTGATCCATCTGCATCAGAGGACTGAATTTATATTTATGCATTGCTTATTTTCAACACCTTTGGCCTGATGCAGGGCATTGTGAAAAATTGTTGAAGCTCCCTTTGTCAGCATCTTGTCGCCAACTGGTCATGATGGCAGAATAACACTACTAACCTATCTTCAAAAGGCTGATGATATAAAACAGAACAAGATACATTTAACAAGTCTTTAAAAGCGACCATAGACAAAGTCATCAAATCTCATTAAAGACATCCAGCAAAATTAAATCCTGCGCATTCGCACACATTTTTCCCAGTGACATTCATTTCCATCATAACTAAAGGGCAAGAAAAACACACATATATTCTTTGTGATAAACATTTCTCACAGATAAATTAATTTAAATTAGTTTAAGACTTAATGAGATCTTTCCACTTTATATTTTTTCATACAAAAGTCACCAGGTCTATAACACTATTACGGGTCTCTATCCACAAAATTACACAAAGGAAGTAACTTTGGGGTAGTACTAAGACAATTAAGATCTTTTTAACTGAGTAGCCTGTATTTAGCAAAAGAATCAAATCTTTATAGAGCTAATTGTACAATCAAACAACACCTAAGTGACCGTCCTCTTATCTTTTCCCTCTGAGATTTTTTTTTTAAAGTTGCTAGTCAAGTGTGCACAGCTCCTACTGATTTCACTATATAAGACCAGTTCTGGAGCACAAGGGCCTCAATTCTAGGGCCAGAAGACAAAGAAAACATTTGTGCAAGTGAGAGTCCCATTGTGATTCATATGACAGATTTGCCATTTCAAGTTTTGGCTTAGTCACATTAGAAAGTTCAAAAAGTTTCATAAAGCTTGATGCCAACAAGAGTTCAGGATGCTGTTGAAAGAGACAATGATTCCTAAACAAGGCAATTTAAAATAAAATATTTTAATTTTCCACTAAAATTGTAAATCTTAAAAGCTTTAAAGATATTGGCATCTATCATTCAAGCGTGAATTATGCTCATGTATTTTTATTTTTTTTCATATCCACTTAGTAACTTTTACAAAGTTAAGTGTTGGTCTACTTGGCTATTATGTCTTTATACTGGGAGCTGAAAAGTGCAAACTGGATTTGCACACATGCTGTTAGCATTTGTTTAATGATGCTCACAGTGGGTGGGCCCAAATTCTTAGGACTTGGCACATGTACTTTGAGGGTGGGCAAGTTAAAGAGCAAAACAAATGCCTTAAAGCAGGGCTGTCAAACTCTGTCCTGCAGGCCAGATGCGTTACGCCCAGTTTAGCGAAGGGAAAAAAAAGTCATGATATGTCACGTGACACTGCCATGACAATGTGAGTTTGACACCCCTGCCTTAAAGCTTGCAAGTCCTTAAACCAAAGCTTGGTAAAACTGACTGAAGTTATACCTTGTGTAGTTACACCCGAGGGAAGAAAGTAGGGTTGCGCTGCCAGCGTTTGGGGGATTTTGGCCTTTGGCTGTAACCTTCACCAAGACTCTGTGGGCAAAGAGGTGGGAAGAGAGGTCACTCCAGGCACTCCTCTTGGGCCCTCTCATTCCCCACCTTTCTCTGCCTTGATGGGAGGCCTCTGTTTACAGATCATGCTTCCCTGTTCACATCACATACAGGGTGGGAAGGGAAGGAATGGTTGCAGTTAGCGCATCAGTCCACTCTTGCAGTCAAAGGAATGGCGACTGTGATTTATTAACTCAAGTCTTCTTATTCGGACATCATACGAGACTGTAGTCTAATTGCTGCATCAGTTGGAAATGGATCTTGTTTTACAAGCTATATTTAAACCTGGTTCAGATGTCAATGGGAAGCATGATTTAACAAATCACACTTACCTTCCCCTTGTGTCTGGGTCTGCAGACAGGCGAGAAGGGGAATGAGGGAGGCATGCTGAAACCCAAAGCTCTTTCTGCTCTGAGATTGCCTAATTTGGGCTATGGGATAATTTAGGCCAGACAAAAATTCAGGGCTGGGCAGCCAATTCTTGCTGGAGCCTGCCCATTATCAAAGCAATGAAACCCAGGAGTGCATTATTTTGGAACAATATGGTTGTTCTATGTTCCTTGCAAACTGGCAAACATACTGAATGGGATAAATATGGGATAAATATAGTATCGCTCTCACTAGCAGCCTGTTAGGTTGTTAAATAACTGCTTATTATTTATTTTCAGCTGATAATTATATCTTATAAACAGAGAGCAAGGAAAAAACTAACAATTCTCTTGCCATCCTGGAATAATGAGATAACTAGTTAATTCTCACATGTTGGTTCTTTCTTAGAGGGAAAAAAATCCTACTTGTATATCAACAGCATCTCTTTGTCAACCAGGTAGAAAAAAAATTAAATTTCAAGAGAGACTCTCGTATCATTTCAAACAGATGCATTGTTTTCAAAACTAAATATCACTGTAATATGTATATGTTGCACAAGTAATTTTTTTTTTAAATAGAGGTATGTACCATAGAATTAAAAGCCACATTTAAGGCCAGAGCAACACACAGGTATTGCTTCTGTGGCAAGTATGAGGTAGTTGTTTGCTGTAAACAGAAATAATTATACTCTTCCTTATATTAACAATGTGGCTTAGAAATTCAGGAACAGGGAGACATTGCCCTGCCCACAACTCTGAATGTCAGCCATGCTTGTAATGTGTTCACTTCAGTACATGTGAAATATTATGCAAAAAGTTGATATCGGAGTCATAAGAAACTCATTAGTAAACAGAGGTAGTTATTATCATTAGCACATAATATGTATAGAATAGCATGGTACATAGCAGTATCAAAGCATTTTTGTTTGTTCTGAACAAGCAAGCAATCTGTAAAAGAAAAATAATAATTACATGCCATTTTTCCCTGAGCAAGGTTCTTTCTCCTGAGAAGGACATTTTGCAATAGTGACCATCCTCCAATATACAAAAATAAAATGTAAACTTTTAATAATAAGATAGATCTGCTAGGCTCTCTTAGCAATTTAGGCTTTGGCTGCTGGAATTACTTATTTCACTCAAAAAAAAAAAGTGGTTCTGGAATTTTAAAGTAGCTAAACAGAGAATGGCCTGTTTTCAAATCCACCATTTCCATATTACTCTCTAAATAAAGGCCAACAAACTTTGGTTTATATTTTCAAAGTGACCTTACCCTTGCCATTGTTGCTGTTTTATAACCGTTATTATACCTACTAAAAGATTAGGCAATGCCACTTCGATTTGTCCACATAACTTAAATAAGTTTACAATCCTTGCATAAGGCAAGGAAGTAGTTCTCTATACATACATCACATTCAGTATCGTCAAAACAAAAACAAAACAAAATCCAAAAAACCAAAACACCCCATTTTGCACTGAGGTTCACTGAAAACTTCAGTATAAACAACCAAGATTCTTCTTTCCCTCCAGCGCTGCCATGGATTCCAAGCAAATTTTCCATCATCAGAGTTGGGCCTACCTTTAGGCCACTGAGCCATTTTCCTGAAGGGAAGTGGGATAGTGGTGACAGCAGTATGAGCAACAATATTTAGAGAGATTTTTTTTCTGCAGGTAATAATGTCCTCTCAGATTGAGCAGAGCCTACAGAAAACAAGCCCTGAGATTCTCAATGACTTAACCTAGGCATGTCCAATCCATGGCCCACAGGCCACATGCAGCCCTGGACAGCAAGTAATTGTAAACTTTTAACATTATTATGTGATTTATATATATTAATTAAGCTATATATTTTATATGGGACCAAAGACAATTCCTCTTCACTCAGTGCAGCCCAGGCAAGCCAAAATGTTGGACACCCATGACTTAATCGAAGAAAATCTGAAGATTTGGTTCAAATGATGTTATGAAATCAAATCTTCTTTACTTATATTTGCTTTTACATTAATTTGCCAAATAAATGGGGTAAAGTATTTCTTCAAGATTGATTTTAAAAGAAAGAAGCAATGGTCCACAGGACTTAATCAACATCTAGCTCATATGTCCTTTGAAGGTATCAACAGCAGCAGCTGCTCCAAAATTGGTGAAATGGGTAAGAAACTGATTCTAACTCATTCTTGGGAGAGTGGAAACATTGTGACAATTTGATCCTGATCAAATAATATTGTAATGGATGCCCCAGAAGTCACTTTGGACAACAAGGAAGACCTGGTTTCAGGAACTTCAGAGAGGGCCAGCCGCAATAGGAGGTGGCCTGCATCGTAGACGCTAGATGGTGTCAGAACTGGTTGTAGTAGCTGATTAACTGGAAGGGGTATGGCCCTAAGGACATATCCTGGGAAGATGCTGAGACCACGCTTGCCCCCTATCTGGTCTGCTAGTTCCATCTCTGGTATCCATGGAAACAGATCCAGGCCATGCTGAGGGATAGTGTAATGGATGCCTCAGAAGCTGGTTCAGACAACATGGAAGAGCTGGCATCAGGAACTTCAGATTGGGGCTCTGAGGAAAGACTGGAAGACCTAGGGGACTCTGAGTCAGGAAGAGATGGGCAAGAGCAGGACGAAAGGCCAAGAAAGCTGGAGGAGTGACTGGAGAAGTGGTTGAAAATTGGACTCATTGGATTTTGCGCTGGTTCCTGTGTGAGATGAATTCTGGGGAATACTATACTGACAAAGTCTCAATAAATACTTGAAACCCTTGCGGTGTCTACACATGTGAGTGGGACAGGACAAATGCATTGCCAGTTAACTGGCTTTCTAATCTTCATTTCTAAAATCAATCCCCCAAACTCCAGGCACCTGGGCAACTCTGTAGGCTTTTAAATAACTCAGCATGTACACAGACTGTAATTACTGTTACATAATATATCAATTAAATAAGTTTAAGACTGCAATCCTATACACTAATTTTTCTTGAGCTTGAGGCCACTGAGATCTTACACAGGATTGGATTGTAAATATCAAGTATTGATCTTTGGGAAGTTAAAAGGCCAAGATCCATTTCTTAGAAAGACCTATATAAATCTGTCCAATGACATGAACACTGAATTGGAAGATGCTATTGCTGTCACCACCACCACTTTCATAATCCTCAAGATTTGCACAAGATGAGTGCAATCAAGTTTTGGAAAAGGGGAGTCCAAATGGCATCTCTATATCACTTTAAACCATTATTTTAACATCTACATTCTCCCATATAATCACCGAACCTATTTATAAGTCATATTGTGTTGATACAGTATTTCAGATATCACATTCATTGTCTAAGGGGAAGACAGGGGAAAAGGGAGAAGCGCCTTTAGTTCTCTAAAACTTTGTGGCAATTCTGAGGCATCTTTAAACCAAGGCCTTTTCAAGCTAAGGACTAAAAACTTCCATTCTCCATCTTTTCCACAGAGGGAATTATAATCTCCCTGAATCCTACAAGGATGTATTGATCTATTCAGTACCGTGGTCATGGTGACTCTATGCTCAGGAAAGTATGGTTACAATTCTTTCCCTCCCCTTCTTTCTCTTTTATAATTAAAAAAGGCAACATTAAAGAAAAAAAAATCCTTTCAAAACTCAAACTATTACTTTCCCATGAATTCAAGAAACATAGTATTTAATGTATACATTCAGGCAATGGGCTAATCTGTACATCAAAATATCAGATGGTTTATTGTAACAGGAATGAGTTTCTGTGCACAGTGGGTATATGTGCTGCTTCCCAACCCTTGGATGGTTGTGAAGAAATTAAAAAAAACTCACTTCCATTTCTTATTAATTGCTGTTTAGAATTAACAAATACTATAATTGTTTTTTCCCAAAGAAGATACCGTTAAGATAAACCACAGAGAACTTAAGCAGCTAAGGAAGCATATTCTTCCATAATTCTATAGCGCTGCTCTGGAAAAGAGGGGAAGAAGCAAAGAATATATGCCCAACAATAATTTAGGCTAAGATTAAAAATCATATGAGATCCTGATGCCCAAACAGTTTAGAAACCCATTAGCCATTAAATTCATCTGAAATTTACTTGGAGTGACTGGTTTGCTTTGGTTTTTTGTTTTCAAAAGACCTCTGGTCCACAACAGTAGTTAAAATTTGAGGTTTGTTCCAGGATAATACATGAGATTATTCTCCTTGTGCTTGAATGAGGTAGACGTCCCAAGAGGTAATGAAAGGTGGTGACAAAGCTTTTTAAGTTTTTTTTCTTTTTTGAACTGACGGTCCCTTCCGGCTTTGCTCTTCAGGTGATGGAGAAAGCTTACTTGAAGCAGCTTCTTGAGGTGACTTTCCTGAATGCTGTAAGATATCTGGCCTTCCTTCCAGAGAATAGGATGGAGAAGTGTAGCCATAGGCTCCTCCTCCTCCTTCCCTTAGGAAGGCTGATGTGGAGGGCTGGGTGTCAGCTTCATATCTTGCCTGGTAACTTGTGGGCTGCTGTGGAACAGTTTTAAGCGGACAGTTTGCCACCATGTGCATGATGCTCTGACAGTAATGGCACTTCTTTGGCTGTGGAGGTAGAATACATTCCTTAGCATGATGATCGAAGCCACCACAATTGTAGCATCTGCAAAACACAAACAGGGAGATATATCCTTAAGTGAATAGGCTCACAAGAGAAATGTCTGATCCTCAACTTTAAAAAAAGTAGCAATAGGTAAGGAGACCAGTATCACCAAATTTGGAAAGGTAAAGTCCTTGATGATGTCTGAGTTTGGCTGTTTGTTTGCAGAAGTTTCATTACCCAATTAGGTAACGTCATCAGTGCAAATTTGGAATTGTTATATTACATGATGCTTTTTTGACACTATTTTGCTGCTTTCTAATATTCCAGGGTATTTCAAAGTAGTTGACAAGACTAACTACTTTGGAATAAGAATCAGGAAGCTTTAGTAAGTGTCTCACCTAGGCTGAATTTATTTTCTTCAGCATTGTTAGTAAGGGGTATGTCATTTTTTTGAAGTATAAATGAAAGGAAAAGAAGCAGTACAATGGAACTTCTTTGTTGTTTCTAAATGACCATCAAAAGCAATTGGTAAAGACTTATTACCCAAGAAACTGACTGCATCAGCCTGGCAAATATCCATCTATATAGGCTTAGTTTATACATTCATATCAACTACAACAGTGCTGTATTGGGAGATTTGCACATTCTCTCCAGCTTCCTTTAGTCCACAAGTAACAAGATAACAGTCTAATATTGACTGGAAAAAATGACAGAAACTTAATGTTTTTTAAAACATGAACTATAATTTACTCAGAATACTCAATAAAGTTGTGAGATATAAAATATGAAAAAAAAAAGTATCCTGGATATGGTGCACAATAATACTGATACCGAGAAATATTGGAAAGTTTATTGGAGACTATTATTATGAATTGTATTGCTTCTCAAAAGAGAGTCATGAAGGATAATCATGGTAAGAGGGGGGAGGGAAATCAATTAAAAGAGATGCATCAATTTGTTGTCATTGCTGATTTCTGTTTCATAGAAATTTTAAAAAGAATAAGAACGACCTGTAACCAAAAGTTTAGAAGCTCAACAGCCTGCAATTGCCATCTCTTGGATTTTGAGATAATTGAAATTGAATATGGATTGTAATTTGAAGTTTATTTATTTAAATTTATTTGTATCCCGCATTTATTATTTTTACAAATAACTCACGCCTTTCACCTCCTATTTCTCCACAACAACCCTGTGAGGTGGGTTGGGCTGAGATTGGCCCAAAGTCACCTAGCAGCTGGCTTTCGTGGCTAAAACAGGATTTGACCTCACAGCCTCCTGCTTTCTATCCTGGTGCCTTAACCACTAGGCCAAACTGGTTCTCATTCTCATGCTTTTCATTCCTTCCCTCTTTGCTGGAACCACCAATACATCATCTTATCTTCTCTGGGAGATACTGAGATCTCACAGAAAGGTTTTTCCGAAGGAGAGGTAGGAACACTTTTGAGAACCTCCCGTGAAATGAATTTGGTATCTCAAATGCTTCCCAGCTTTGAGGTATATGATACCAAAGTAATTTTTTGCAGATTACTCACAGTAAAAGTGAGAACATGACAGAGCTCAAGACAAATCTGGAGGGTTGTGGGTGTTTTAAAAATATCTAAACCAAGATAAAGGAAATGATTTTCTTGTGAATAAGCAACCAAGAAAATGGCTATGCAAAGGACAGGTTGCTGTGATTCACTGAGCAATTATCTGTGCATTTACAGATATGGATTTGCGTCTGTACAGAATCCATCATCAGAGCTCATTAGAGCTAAGAATGTTGGCAGGAAGACCCCTGCTCCTCTCTGCATTTCCAGAGAGGGTAAATCACAGACTAATGGCTGCAGGGCACTGCAAACAGCCATATTTAGGGGGAGGGAAATGTGGGTGTCGGCACATCAAATCTGGATTGTAGGGAGCTTTTTCAAGGTCCTTTGTAACTTTGAACAGTCACTAAGCGACCGATCCTAAGTCGGGGACATTGTGTACTATGTCTCAACTATCATGATAAGGAATTCTGTGCTAGGTAAAACCCATGTATGCAATGCAGAAAGAAAAAGTCATGTGGGGGGAAAAAAGATAAAAGAAATGTACTTCCAATAAATAATTATTTTGTGTGATTTTATTTTTATCTGTTTCAAAATAACCCGCTAGAGGGCAGCAATCATCTGATCATTCCTCTCATCCTTGCAGTGTTTTAAACTGTTATTTCAAAAATTGTCAAGAGAAGAAAACCAGGTAATTTTAACAGTTTTAAAGATGAAGAAAGGTATGATCAAGATCATATTTTCAAGAAATATGCTTATATACTGTACACATTAACATATCTTTATATCTTTATATCTGTATATCTGTATATCTGTATATCTGTATATCTGTCTATCTATCTATCTATCTATCTATCTATCTATCTATCTATCTATCTATCTATCTATCTATCTATCTATCT
>JANHFL010006414.1:0-11717 GCA_032468155.1 Oxyrhabdium leporinum | reverse complement strand
ACTGTAACACAACAACACAACCATCATAAATATGAGTCAACTGCCAAGTGTCTGAATTTTGATCATGTGACCATAGGGATGTGGCAGCAGTTTAAATGTGAAAAATCTCTGTCACTTTTTCAGTGTCATCGTAACTTTAAATGGTAACTAAATGAACTGTTGTAAATCAAGGACTACCTGTAATCTCTGTTCATGGCAAGCCCTATTTGCAGCTTGTTGTTTCCAGAAATACTTTCTGAAACCGCCTTCCTCTGACAAATATGAATCAGTTGCATGTCTTCTCAGAGATGTTTTTCTCTTTTTTTAAAAGCAAACAGTTCCTCCAAATAGAATGAACAGTAGAAAAATCACCAATAAAAATTTCCTCAGCTTCTGTTGCTGGCAAATGGGTTGTAAAAGCTCTGAGGAAGGAAATTCTAGGGGGTGCCTAAATAATTCAAATGTTCTAAAAAATTTGAGGAGGAACAATTTTTTTTTTTTTAAAGTGCCATGGTGCTATTTACCTATGCACTAAGTAAATGAATATTTTTTTTACATCAAACAACAAGAACAGAACAGTCAAATCAACATTAAAGAGATTGTACTGTCTTACCACACCTAATCAGATATTTCCTCCTGCCTTTAAAACGATATTGTAGTTTTTCTGTCACTCAAGGATGGCTATTAATTTTTCACACTGGTCCTTCTTAAATTCAGACATCTCGGATACAATCTCTAAATATGTTACTGAAATGCCTTCCTCTATTCAAAATCAATGTTTCATCAACAGTGGTTGAAAATGGGAGATGGAACACAGAACACAAACTGATGGGTATGCAGATTTTAACTGATTCTTCATCTTGTCCCTTTTTCATGAAGTCATTTTAAATGTTTATCGAATAAAGGAAAGCTTTAAAAAAGATGAAGATAAATATGTTTTATTAATAGACACCGTTCTGTTTTTGTTTTTTTAAAAAGAATGTACAGGTTCAAAAGCAAGAAGCTGGCAACATACTTCTTTTTGAAAGTAATACTTGTACTTTTTAACAACAAACTTTATAAGTTTTAAGAAATATAATGGTAAAAGTCAAATAACTATAACAAATAACATTTCCCCCCTCATTCCTTTAGCAAATACATTTGCAGAAATATATGTATATGTATACAGATATGTGTATGTGTGTGTATACATATATATACACACACACACACACATACATACATACATACCTACATACACACACAGATACATACACATTCATACATATATATATACATATATATTTCTTCAAATTGTATTTGCTAAAGGAAATGGGGGGGGATGTGATAGTTATGTGACTTTTACCATTTATGTGTGTGTGTGTGTGTGTGTATTTGTAAAAGGGGGGATGACAATTTTTCTTTTGTTTCAGCACTCAGCCAGGGTGGATCCTACATGTTAAATTTAATCAACCACTTTTTCTTCCTTTTTTGCACACTATTTTTGTTGTTGTTAGGATTGAATGTATGTTTTTGTTTTGTTTCATTTTGTTTTATTGTTCTGTATTTTATTCTCTATAATAAAATACATGTATGAATTTGAAGACTTAAGCGAACCCATATATCTTTAGAAACATGCATGAACATGCATTCAATTCACGATCTGTGAGCAAATAAATCACTTTACAGGACCAGAAGCTGAACAAAAAAAAATAGTAGATTAAAAATCTGTATTTATTTTGCATTTTTATACTAGAAAGCAGTCATATGTGTTTTGAAAGAATCCCAACACAAAAAATCTGAACATCAGACATTCAATATCAGTCAAACCTTAACTATATCACCCAACTATATAACTTACTTATTTTGATCCATTAAAAAAATCAATGTGAGCATACTGAGCCAAAGTCTAATTTGTTTTCTAACTTCAGAAAACATCAGAAGGGCAATTTCCCTGAATCCCAAATGTTGGGGTTTTTTTTAGTGGAAGACTGAAAGGAATTCATATGAATTATTTAAAAAAAGTGTAGTAGAAAGTAGCTCCATAGCTTATTACGTGACTGACTTTATCCCAATTTATATTTGAAAGTTATCCTGATAACAAATTTGAAAGTTAGCAAATGCTTAGTAGAAAGTGCTATACAAAATGAAAAATAGTTCTCCCCAAATACTGTTTCTGTTTTTACTTACTACTATCAAAAATAAACATCTTTTCTGGAAAATGTAGAACAACAAAACTTTGAATAATGTTGTGCATTTCTTTGGTCCACAAGAAGAGTATGCTGATAGAAATTCAGCTATATACAGTTATTTATTTATTAAATCTTTATCCTGCCCTTATTAGGAAAAAAAATCTATACCAGTCTATGGGCATTGTTATCTTTTCCCAATTGTAATCAATGGAAGGGGATTTTAATTTAAAAAGGAAGAAACCCAAGATGAAAAGGGACAAGTAAAAAGCCATACATCCTGCTTGTATCATGTATACAGTTAGTTCTCCACTACAGGTAGTCCTTGACTTACAACCATTTGTTTAGTGACAGTTCAAAGTTACAACAACACTGAAAAAAGTGAATTATGATTGGTTTTCGCATTTATGACCATTGCAGCATCTCCACAGTCGCACAATCAAAATTTGGGCACTTGGAAACAGATGTATTTACAACATTAGCAGTATACTGAAGTCAGGCAATCTCCAATTGTGTCCTTTGCCAGAAAGCTTCCAACAAGCAAAGCCAATGGGGAAAGCCAGATTCCCTTAATGTTCACTTAACAACTGCAGTGATTCGCTTAACAACTGTAGCAAAAAGATCATAAAATGGGACACAACTCAACAATTGTCTCTGTCTGTACTTATTTTCCACATTTTAGAATCCAGCTAGTAGCAGGGACTGACACTGTAATTGCTACATTCCATTTAAACATTTTACATTGTCTCTTTCCCCTCCCCCCACCTTTCAAGAGATTCATGTTAATTTTTTATAAAAATATCCACATCTGTGACAGAATGTCTTCGACTGTTTCTTTTAACTGGTCTGATGGTGGGTTGCCCAACTGTACAACATCAACATCTGCTTCAGCTGAGCCAGCAAGCAGTTACTCTCCAAATAGTACAAAAGATGTTTTTTGGGGGGGAAGAGAGAAAAACAGTCCAATCATCTACAGAAAATCTGCACTGATATTTTACTTTCAAAGTTATTCTTGGTGTTTCTGCAGTAACCACTGACCTTGACAACTGCCAGACAACATTTTCAAACAATAGATCATAAAAAGATGGCATTGAAAACCAGGTTTCCCTTATTTAAAAAACATTTTTTTTTCATAAATAAGTAAATAAATATATCCAAGGTTACGTTATTAGGTCTGCCATCTATTATGTCAAAGAGACCCATGAGCAGAAATTTCCTTCCTGATAAAGCAAACAGAGCTTCTCTGTAAGTCAAAAAAAGAGGTGAGAATCTTCCAGCAAAAGAACCAATGATTTCCTAATCAGAATCTGCACAGTAACTTTTAAGCTTTCTGTCCTTGGCCCAGCATACTGCAAGGACATTCCAGTACTTACTAACCGAAAAAGCATTGTGGAAATTGCATTGTTTCAAAATCCTGATCTCTCCAATGAAAGGTGCTGGATGTAACAGGAAATTGGTGGCATTTTTACATGACTGAATTCCTTCCCTTTTATTAACATTCTACTGCTGTTCATCATGGACCTCCCATTCTGCAATCTTGCAATCTACTTTTAAAAAAATATATTATTCAAGGCAACCTCCTGCAAGGACATATCATCTGCTTGCAATTTTAATAACTCTAAATCTGAATAAGGCACAATATTGTCTCTTTATTTGTCATTAATAACTCTGCTTTCCATGAAGTGTTATCCTTGATTTCAATTTTGCCTTTAGAGGTTAAGCTGGACTCCAAAAAGCTGCCTATTTTCCCCTCCCAGAGCGACTGGACTTTGTTAAAAGTTTTAATGACAAATGTTCATTTTGCATATATTTTCCTACCTTCTTTTCTGTTTATTGGTAGGCTAGGTTAGTAGTCTCTTATTTGGAATACCTGCCTATAGTTCATAGCTGTGATTTTGTTTCTACCGTAGACCAAAGGCTACTGAAGTCTGTCCACTTTTCTTTAGTTTTTTTTTTAAATTAAAAGTAAAAGTAGTAATTCTAATAAAAATAGAATATGTAGTCAAATTTGCAGGTCAATGACAAGCTTTTTGTGCAAAATGCTATTAAACCTTACTGACCTGAATATGGCAAATATGAATACAACTAAATAGTTGTAGATGTTTGTTAAGGACATCAGTTCTTATCGACATGTATGTATGTATGTATGTATGTGTGTGTGTATGTATGTATGTATGTACGTACGTACGTATTTATTTATTTATTTATTTATTTATTTATTTATTTATTTATTTATTTATTTATTTAAAAGACTTCTGTGACCTCTTGTCTTAGGAAACACAATTTGGGTGGCTCACAACAGTTGTCTAAAACCAAGCATCATTTTAAAAAAGGCAAGTAAACTTGCAGTATAATGAGTATAACCTTTCCTGCAAGCGATACCACTATTTTATAATCTTCAAATTCCAATACACTCCCAGTACATACATACACATCTCCCGCCTTTATTATTTTTATAAATAACTCAAAATGTTGAACATGCCTAATACTCCTCCTATCTTCCCCACAACAACAATCCTGGGAGCTGGGCTGAGCTAAGAGAGACTGACTCAAAGCCACTCAGCCAACTTTCACACTTAAGGCAGGACTAGAACTAATAATCTCCCAGCTTCTAGCCTAGTGCCTTAACCACTAGATCAAATTCTACCTTCAAAAATGTTGGGAAGGTGGAGGCCTGTCAGATCTCAAGAGGAAGGATGTTCCATAGGGCAGGGGCTTCCATGGAAAAGGCATGCTTCCTAGATCCTGCTGATTTTTAAGGGAAGGGACCTGGAGCATGCCAAATCTATTTAATCTGGCAGAATGGGCAGATACAGATAGCTTCAGACAGTGGCAATCCTGAAGATTTTTAAAAAAAGATTTGATTTTCTATTGTTTACGTTTTGTTGATGCTTAATAAACCGTGTTGTCTGGGTTTGTGTTATTGCTTAACAATATGTATTATATTCTTAATCTCCACCTTTTTTTCCAACCATTGGTAAAATAAGTTCATGTTTGATAATATTTTGTGTTTTCTTTCTGTTTAAACTTCAGTGTAAGTCTGTCCATTTCTGCACAATCTTATTAACTATCTCTTCGTCTTACGGTGTTCATTTTTACAACATTGTGCAAATATAATCCTCGCTGCTGTCAAGATGTACAATATTAAATATATACTTTGCTTATAACGTTTTTCTGATATTATACTTAATAAAAACAGTTCAGGTTTAAAATCTACATGTTTTCCTATCTTTTCTAACCACTTATGTATTTTTGCCCAAAATATTTTGCTTTAACACAGTCCACCACATATGATAATATGTGCCTGTTTTTGGGTTACATTTCCAACATTTGCTAGACATATTTTTTTACATTTTAGCTAACCTAGCAGATGGTAAATGCCATCTATAAAACATTTTATATAAATTTTCTTTATAAGAAATTCAAAAGCTTAAAATACTTTTTAAAAAATATCTGAGTTTTAACTTTCCAAGTTTAGTGTGAACTTCATTCACACTAAAATGTGAATGAAAAACAGATAATAAGAATGAAGATAGGATGAAAAACTGGAATGCTTTCCTTGTTTAATATCAGCTTTTAAAAATCTGTTTCCTCCCATTTCCTATAACCAAACTTTTCCTTGCACAATAGGACTTCTTCATCCCTCTTTTTACCCTGCAGCCCTGCCCCATACCCCATAGTGTGGTCAGTGAGAACAAACAGAGGCTGAAGGGGAGAAAGTTCTGTTTTGCCATTAGCAATTGCCTTCATCTTATTAATTCTAAACTGAAACAATTTAGAAAGTATGGATTATGATAAACAGCCTTGCTTTTTTTGAGAAACATGTATTTCCCCCCACCTACCAAAAGAAGACAAAAATTTACATATTTTGCCTGTGACCAGAAGTTCGTGTTGTAGCCACATTCAACCACAACAACAAAGCTCTTATCAGGCTCTGCTGCCTTTAAGCATCTCCTATAAATCTATATGATGCCTTATCTACATCTCCCCATGTTCAGGTCTTCAATCTTGCTGAGAAAATTGTTTCCTGATCTTAACTATCCTTTCTTTTCATAAATGACTTTCACAACCAACAAAACCTAGAGAGCAAGTAATAGCAATAGCATTACTAAAAACGAAATTGAAACCCTTATATGCAACTTCTATTATCTTTTTCTCTCTTCATCATATTTGAAAGTCATGAATTTAGAATGCTTAAAAGTTTAAAGAATCTTTGTGTTTAAAATGTAGCAAATACTAAATGTTTTGGGAAATTATGTTTGTTCTAATAGATCAAAAATAGCCCTCCATACTGAATCAGTATCTCAAAGGATTTTATTTTAACAAAAGATTTTAAAGACTTTCAATAGGCTTTTTATTTATTTGTTTATTAATCAATGAATTATATACACACAACGCATGACAGAAGAATATTAAAATTGGTTTAGTTGTGAAGATATCAAAAGACAAAACTCTGTATTTAATCATTTGAGAAGGCAAGTCAAAAATGAAAGCTTCTGTTGATCCAGCAACACAATTGTGTTCATTATTATGTGAAATATATGAAAATGGTAGTATATTAACATTTAAGCAGTTTGGATGAAGGGGGGGAGAATCCCAAAGGAGCTCCTATTTTTCATTTATTTATATTTATTTTTCATATAGTTTTATATTATCGGTTCTGCAACTCTAAATGTGTTTATTTCAGTAAGCATTTTTTGACAGTTGTAGAGATGTCGAGGTGGAAAAATATATTTGTATGTGGAATGAACAGTCTGCAAGTACATGACTAGCATGCTATATATCATAGTATTTCCTTCCATATGTTTGTCTTATGCTTGCATGCAGCAGAAATAAGTTTTAGTTTCACTGATATTGATTACAGAAATGAAGTGGGACATACCCAAAATTTTACTCTAATTTAACCTAATTGGTTCCCATGCTAGCAGCCAACTAGACATATTTTTAGAAGCACATTTTACATTTAAGCACTAGTTTTCATTAATTCTCTCCCGTATCACCCACCCTTTTTGTAATTATTTGGGTTTCAAAAATACTTTTCTATGCCATCTTTAATTGAAGGTACTGTTGGGCTCATGAGTAAAGAGAAGTTCTTTAAACTCTTGATTCAGAATGGCTTATTAAGACCTTTTTTCTATAGCTCTTCACAATGTGCTTCTATTATAAGTGAGAACCACTCCATGCTTTCACAAACCTCAGCTATATTTAGCTTGGAAATATATATTACTGGGAAAAAAAATCATTTTTCAAGAACAAATCCTTCAATAACAAATCATACTTCCCTGTATGTTTAAGTTGTACTAGCAATAGAGCTATACTACCAAACTCAATCAACCAAAATGGTTTTACTTGCCCCTCTCCTATGCCTGAGTAAGTGGCATAAGAAAGACAAATTGACATTTTAGAAATAGTATACAATTATGTTAGTGGGATCAAAAACTGAGATTTACAGTATATATTGTAAGAAAAGATATTTAAGCTATTCTTCTGCAATTTCATAAATACTCTTCAAATGCCCATTTTTGTAATGTTTAGGTTTTAGTTTTAAGCCCCTTTATAAAGCTTTCTGAAACTATTTTCAAGAGCTTAACCTTTTATAAACCTCAATGGAAAGACATCAACATTACACAAAACAGATCTAGCTAATCTCTTACTTTCCATACATCTCTCATAACAAAACCAAGTCACCACCCCAGATTGTTGAAAAAAATACCCAAATATTTGAAGAATGTATCACCTCATTTTGATAACTTCACTGAACCAGCTTCTTTAAAGACATCTTGAAAAAGAGGTTTAGGATAAACTAATGAGGACCATACAGTGGAAAATTTGTTAGGAAAGTCAGTACTTCAATTATTGTAATTATTATTTTTTTAAAAAAAAATACCTTGATTTAAAGTTACATCCAAATGTAACACAAACATATTAAATTCTGCACTTCTTTTAAACTAAACCCAGGACCTATTTATGAATAGCAACTTCTAAGAGACTTTTTCTTTAAAAAAAAAAAAGAATAACAAGAAGGGATGTTTCTACCTTAAAAATATGACCTAACTATACTGGAAATCACCCAGTGATTTATTACACCTACGAGAGATCACAGCAAACTTTTTTCTAGACTCCAGGAATGGCTTATTGGCAGTAGGTTCTATGATATAAATCTGTATTTCTTCAGAATCCTCTGGTGCTTTCTTTTTCATTCCTTTTAACAATGGAAGCTCTGCAGTTTATGTTTTTATCAGATTATGAATGTTTATGACCACTATCAAAACCACAAAGACATTTGTTGTTACAGCAAACAATTACTGTAATGTTGATTAGTTCAGCAAAGGTGTGTACAAACACTGAAGCTTGATTTAATTAGCAATTTTGAAACGGTCTTTGTTTACAGTTATTTATAAAATGTATTTATTCCATGAGACCTGACTTATCCCATTCTACCATGTAATTCAGCTCTATTTAATTGGCTTTTCACCACATGGTGGGACTAACACAAATATTTCTACTTACAGCAAAAGAGGAAATGTAAAGAACATTCCAAGAATTCAGACCACTTTATGTATCTTATTGCATTAATCCTTGTAATTCTCTTGAAAGGATTCGAACTGTCTTCATCACACTATATTGCAGATCAGACAGAAACAGGAAGTCTGTAGGGAAACAGCAGCTTCCCAAAGGCTATTTAGAAAGATTATGACAGAGATATTTAATGTGATCAGCTTTAATTTATTTAACTTAAAGTCATTTACAAACATTTCAGCAGGCAAGCCACTGTACACTATAATGTCACTCAAATTCTGAGAGATAGAAAAAAATAAACTATTTTTGCATATAATTTGCCTATTTAATTATGCAAAAATAAAATATATTTTATTCACGTTTAAGATACATGAAAAGGAGCTTGATATTTTGCATCTGATTTTTACAACCTCTTCTGACATGCAGATGTGTGCTGATGTGCATTCATACACACACAATTGCTGAAAACGTCTTAAAACATAATTATGCTGATGGGTGAACCATTATTTTTAACTTTTACATTTCTACAGAGAAGTGGGCACTGTTTTTCCCCATGTTGTTCATGAAAAGATGTTTCTTATAAACACCAGGATAACACAGAAAGCATCTGTATGGCAGCAACTTAAGAAACCTTGGTTTAATTATTAGACATTTAAGCAATTACAGCATATGATCTGAAGAACTCTGGAAATGTAGAGACTAGTGTTACTGCTACAGCTAAAGAGAGGGAAAGTAATTGGGTTGCAAGAAGCTGCAAGACCAGATTCCTAGCGATATTACCCATCGCTTCACACACACATACACACACACACACACACACACAAAATCCTCTTTATGATGCTGCTAATCAACTATGTAAAAGAAAGCAAAATTACTTCCATCTTTTATCTCATTTTGTAATCAAATTCATCACAATTAGCTTATTAGTCTGAAATTATTTATTAAAAATTTGTTTGGAGACTATTTCCAACTGAAATGTGCTACTTTTTTTTTCTCTGCAGGCTTTATTCCACTCTTGAAACTATCTTAATCTCCTGCCCTAAGATGTTGACCTTGTAGGAACAGAGGTCAGAGGTTAGATGAGACAGGGTACAGAATATCTGGACTACCAATTCATGCCTGAAAGATTTCTCTTCTACAATAGAAGCAAATTCAAAAATCTGACCAAACAAGTCTTAAAGATAGAACAAACCCATTATATTTACAGAAATGTGCCAAACCATTCATAGTTTTAAATGTATTTAGAGTGACTTGCATAGTATTATATTTTGTTCATCAAACAACTCCTTTGGAGATGAACAGAAGTTGGAGAAAATTTGAAACATTAGTCTATTTTATTTAAGTTATTTTGTAACCTACCTTTTAATTTTTAAAATGATACTTTAGTTTCAATTCTCATTAGTTTCAATTCTCATTAGTTTCTCTGAGTGGATATTAGCATTAGAAGGATACAGTTACATGTTAAGTACATAAATGTATCTTTAAAACTATTTCCAGAGTACAATATATTAGTTTTCTTTCACCTAATAATGTTAATTAAAGTATTCAGCTGTAAATCAGATGAGTTCCATGCTGTAAATTTCCCAACACTGTTTTTTTTTTTTTAAATGCAACGGTCCAACAAGATTCATGTAGCAGGCCGATCTAGCTTGCCAAGAAAAAATTTAACTACCTTTAATAATATTCACTCTCTGCATAAAAACAAGCATCTTTTCAAAAAACAAGGCTAGCACAGTAAACACAATGCCAAAATGACTCAGAAAAAGCGATAAAGACTTTTTTTTTTTTTAAAAAAGTCAATTTATTGACCCACAAACCATCTAAAAAATTAACGTAGTGACTGTATGTTATGAAATAATGCATTTGCCCTTAAGTTTGTCTCCTATGGAGCTGAAGAGAGTGTGATGTGAGTGTAACATTTTGAAGTAAGTCAGAAGCTTGATAAATAGGAAACTGCCATCTAGGCCACCCACTGAGCTCTATTGCTGAATTGGGGGAGGGGCTTGGAGATATCCAGGCAGCCCTTAATGATCCTTAAGTCGGAGACACGAGGAATGATTGATTATGCAGGGATTGGGGATCTGCTTCCCAAAATTATGATTATTTGTTTTATTCTACTACTCTCTTTTTTCCCCTCAAAGGAGGAAATACAGCTGAAGGCATGACTTGCAGTCTTCTAAAGATTCCTCATACCCAATGAAAAACTCCCTTCTTGCTTCCTCAGATTCTACAGCCTGTTTTACCGTACATGCAAGCAGAAAAATAAAAATCCCAAATACAGAATTATCGATATGTATTGCTATTATCAATACATTCTGCAGCTGTAAAGAGAGATGGATGGTGGCCTATCTGATGCGCATGTTAATAAAATGTCTTTCCTTACACTCTTAATACCAAGGGGAAAAGATAAGTTCTTTCAGAATGAAATCAAGTGTTCAATGCACAAAGCAATTTAACCATCTCATATAAATTAAGCAGCAATTCATCACACTAGAAAGCAAAGAAGCTTGGGCATTAATTGACAGCAAGGAAATAAAAGCATATGTGGATTTGTTATAGTTTTCCAAACTCTCTTGAACTGAAGGAAATTAACTGGCTTTAAAATGACCAAAGCTAAAGCCATATCCAGTCAATTCTAAGTTACATAAAGTGATTTCCTTTTAAAAATAACTCAATTTAAAAAACTTTCTCATAAGTATAGTATTTGAAAAAGGGTGCATTCACTGAGAACCAAAACAAACTTAAAAATACAAATTGAGACCGAAGATAAGGCATTGTTTAAATCACTGGTTAAATTATTTTTAAAGGAAGATGTTCATAATCAGTATTTTATTCTCAGAAGGCTGGATTGTGGTTGTTGTTTTTTGTTTGTTTGTTCAGGAAACCTGCTATTTCTATTGTCTTTTTCTGAGGGACAATCATTCTGAAATTGTAAATCAATTTCCTTTCTTTTCCTTTTGCATCTTCCATCTCTCTCTCTCTGTGTCTCATTATTATCTATTATCTATCTATCTATCTATCTATCTATCTATCTATCTATCTATCTATCTA
>JANHFL010006413.1:68196-84216 GCA_032468155.1 Oxyrhabdium leporinum | reverse complement strand
TTTGAACCGCTAGATTGAATCAGCAGAAGTGGCCTGCAGTTCAACACTCTAACCACTGCGCCACCTAGGCTCATATTTCTCAACCTAGCAACTTTAAGATGAGTAGACTTCAACTCATCTTAGGCCCACCTTTATGGCAATGCCATCTCTACTGATGTTCACGTGCCAAAGAGCCTTAACAGACATAAACAAATGGCAGGGTTCTTCTGATGGCATATTTACAAGTAGAGCTGAGAAGACTAGTGGGGAAATGCAGTGCTTTTTCACTTCTAATTCTTTGAAGATTAATAAAACTAATTCCAAAGTGATGGTTTTTAGAAAACAGTGGGTCAAATACAACTGGCACTTGAAAGGAAAACCTAGAGAACAGTGTCTTTCTCATATTTAGGAGTCATTTTTAACAAACAGAAGGCCTGTGGCTAAACACTTCAAATGAAGTTCCATAAAGACCACAGCAAGTTCTAAAATGCTAACTAAATTACTCAGTTATAACCACCCAAGCACTTGCCCCCCCACCCGTTCTAAAGGTCCACAAGGCAAAAATCATATAAGTGCTAATTTATGGTGTAGAATTGTGGGGCCTATCAAAGGCTCGCCTACTTGAACAAAATCAAACACATTTTTAAAGTTTTATTCTGGAGATCAACAGGAATACAATAGGCCACCACTCCATTTATTGTCCAACAGTAATCAAAATCTTTAACTACCGGTGGATGATTTTCCAATAGAACCAGACAAACTACCAAAAATTAGCTTTGAAGAACAGATGGGGACACTTCAACACACCACTTGGATGCATCAAAGTCTCCAAATAATCTCACAGCTCACAGCTTGGCTTCTCAATGCAGCTTGGCTTCCCAATCTATTCTCAGCTGGACATCAGGCCAAGGCAATATTCAAATAAAGAGTTTTGGACATTAATATCCAAACCAATATTGAGTCACTTACAAACATCAGATTGTTGAAATAGCCAATAATAAAATGTCTTCAAACAGAAGAATACCTGGCAATGGGTTACCACGAATTCCCATTAGCCTTTAACAAAGCAAGATTTGAGAAGCTAGGTTCTATGTTTAAATATAGACAATTCCATGAAGTGCCATATTATGAGAGAATGTGTGTTTATTGACCACCAGAAACAGAAATAACTGTGAATTACATGCTCCAGAAAGAACTCAGTCTTTACCAACACTACTTGACAGAATCATATATTGAAACCATAACAATAGATTGTCTTATTCCCATCATTAGAAACATTTTACATCTGATTTTTGCTGCCCATCTTTTAGAAAAAACACTTATTAGCATTCCTTCTATGTAGCACCTGGGAGATATTTTTAAAAAGTATCTAACTAGTGGGATTTACACTTCTGAATTGATCAGATTTTGTCAGTCCTGAACAGATCAGTTTCTCAGTATTAAAAGAATGAAAACTAAGTGCTTTTATTATAAGATTCCAGAGGTTAAGAGAGGAACAGGGCACAAACACATATGAACTATTTTATCTTACACTATGTTATCTCATTCTTTTATCTTTATTTTATCTTACCTTATTTTATTTTATCTTATTTTACTGTATCTTACCTTATTTTATTGTTGCTTATTGTGGTTGACACCCATTGTTTTGATGTGGTCAATTGACTAATAAATGAGGTTTACTACAATTCCTACAGTCATTATTTACTCAAGAAAAGATTACTTGATTCCAGTTCTAAAGGTCTGGGCTTTTTAGGGAATTTATTTTTATTACTTTATTGCTGGCTCTGGTGCAATGAATAATTTCATTCCTTTTTTTATTACTCACCTGCTACTTTAATTTTGTTTATATATTACAAGATAAAAGTAACAAACTAATATATAAAATAAGGAACAAAAAAGAAAAAGGGGGATATAAAAGTAAAGAGTGCAAGAAAAGAAAAAAGTTGAAGAAAACTAGAAAAGAAAGAAAAAAAGGTATAGAGTAGTGGCTTCACAGCAGTTATGAGTATAAATATATATTTAACCTGTCTAAAGTTACATCATATTACTCTTCTTTCTATAATCTATCCTATCAAATCAACAAAGCCAAAAATCACAAATTTGTTGGTTTTTCTTTTTTCAACTTTATGCAAAAAGTCCATTTTGCCTTTGTTCAAAATAGGATGGTTAATCTGTCAGTATAAAGTGACAGGTGATCGACACTTTTATAGCCAATAGTAATGCCCACTTTGATTTCTATCAAAAGTCAGCAATGGGAACTATGGGGACAGCTCTAGATATTGAATGCAGCCAATAGCGGTCACCATCTATTCAGATAATTTCTTCAGATACCAGTAAACAGTAATCCCTTACTTTGATTCAACAGATTTCTGTAATAAGGGAAATGGGTGACTTTTCCACCACCCTTTCCAGGGATCCCAGGTCTTGGTTCCAAGGTTGAAAAGACACGGAATGGAATAGCTTACCAGGGCCAGCTTGCCACAGTCAACTTACCACAGGACAATTCAGCAATTCAATTTAGTTATTTAAAATAATTTACAAATTATTTTATTTTTTTGTCATTCAGACTTCATTTTGTCCCTCCTTTTGCATCCTTTCTTTAATCATTCTATTCCATCATTTCTTCAATATTATGTAATTTTTGTCCTGCGGTGAGTTGTCCTGTGGTGAGTTGACTGTAGCAAGTTGGCCAACGAGTTGGCCATGGTGAGTTAGTCGTGGCAAGTTGGCTGTGATGAGTTTGCCACGGCAAGTTGACTTGGTGAGTTTGCCATGGCAAGTTGACTTGGTGAGTTTGCCATGGCAAGTTGGCCATGACGAGTTGGCCATGGCAAGTTGTCCTAGACCCAAAAAAACAGGTCTGCTAGGTGGGTCTTCCTCTTGTTCTAGCTTGGGGAGGAAGAAAGATTCAAAGCCAGGGGGGGGAAAACTGAATGGGAGAAACTCAGCTATAGATTTGCCATGTCCTAATTGGGAGGACGAGATGTAGGTTGGATTGCTGTCCAAAGTCAGTCATTAACTTGAGCAAAAGAGAAGATGATTCTGAAGGCATCTTTCCCTGCTTGAATGTGGAATGAAGATGGGTATGCCATTGTCTGTGATCCAAGCACTTGCCCCTGATGCCAATTGACATTGCCTTTTTCCTTCCTGGAATTGTGGGCCAGTTGGAAGGGGGGGAGTTGGCTGGAAAGGATGGAGATTAATTTTGTTAGGTAGCAGGAAGAAACTGATACCATCTGCGGTCAACCCTTCTTAGTTGGAAATAAGTACGTCAGAGGCAGATAGCAACCACACCCAAAGGATGGGCTGGGCTGCTTTGTGTCAGGCAGCACACATACACCCATGCCACCTTTTTCATTAATGTTCTGGAATGTGGTCCTGGTCCTGATCTGGTCACACACCAGCCTCTTTATTCCTCACCGGTATTGCTAGGGCCCAATACATGAGCATTTTTTATCAGACCTGTAACTGTCAAAAAGGCATCAGATATCTTCAAGTTGTTTTCAATTCCACTGAATAAATTCTTCAAAGAATTTCCAGATTCATGGGAATTTACAAAGAGATAGGTTTAAATACAGGCCTTTCCTTTTCTTCTGCCAACCCTCAAGGATGGATCGAAGAGCATTTCTACACAGCCATTCATATTATTCCTCAGATGTTTGGCAGAAGTTTTGCATTATTATGCATGTACCTTCATTGCTATTTTCTAGCCAGCCAGAGGGTCACCAATTGACCAATGCAAAATTGGGAAAAAAATTGACCCTCACCAACACTTCTATTCGTCTTTTCTTTTTTTTAAAGGAAGCACAAATGGAAGGGAACTTGAGCTATGTAGAAGTGAGAATGTAGCAAAGACATCCCTTAATCCAAGTATGAAGGATGGAAGGATGATGGCCAGATGCCACATTGCCTTGATTATAAGAGGAAGAAAATCCCAGGAGCTGGATGAAAAGATGCGGAAAGACTTCCTACTAATTAAAATGCTAGGCTCTACAACTACCTTTGCAAAACTGTCTTTGCGGCATTCAGTTGGAGCAGGAGCTGAGCCAACAGTTAAATTAATTGGCTCAGTTTCTTAAGCCTTGGTAAGCCCAATGGTACAGTTGGGACAGAAGGACACAGCTCCAGTCTTGTCAGTGCAGTGCTTCTATGTGCGAGGACCCTATTTTTACACACCAACGCACCCTACAAATATAGGTCTTGTTTGCGCTTTCTGAGAATTACCTAAGTCTTGCACAGAACCGAATAGTATACATGACATTTCCAAACCTTATATAGACCATTTGCAGACTTCAATTCAAAAATCAAGTTATTGGGTTCCTCCTGCCTTTTACCATTTATATTAAATGAACAGCAGAGAAGTTGGAAAGAACAAGAGGCAGGAAGAAAAACAATTCTTGTCTAAGTACAAGATAATTGCTTCCATATGCTTACACACCCATGCATGCACACATGCCTACACACACTCTTACATTTACACAATAATTCTCCAATAATTGGAGAAAAAGACAAGGCAGATAGATTACTTCATGAATAACTAGGGAAAAAACATAATTGTAATAGATTCTTTGTGAAGGAGAAGCAATGAGAATAAAATATGTTTATTCAAACAAGTATGTCACCAAATGAAAATGAAGCACCTAGCTAAAATTGGACAGGTGATACGGAGTCCTCAGTTTTATTTCATTCTCTTCTTGAACAATCCTAAAGGTGCAGAGGTAGGGGGCAGCAGGTCATTTCTTTTGTACTAGCTTCTAAGGTCATGTAAGGATAGTGACAGGGAAGCCTGTGGAAAAAAAAGGAAAATCAATAATTATTCTTGAAGGTTTGAGGAAGGGATGTCCAGTGACAGATATCTGGTGTGCTTGCATGATGTGTTGGGTACATTGTGTGTCTAGTGATGTTTTTGACTCCAAACCTTCAGAAGGTAATCCTTCCTTCCTCTTTTGCACAAGAGCCTGTGGGCCACGTGCAAGGAGCCCTTGTTCTCCCAGCGAGTCCAAACACTGCAAAGACAAGCGGCCTCTTGGCAAGGCAGGTTTGGAACAGCAGATCTGCTGATGAGGCACTATTTAAAAGATTACGATGAAAAGAAAGCGAGAGGAAGGGAGGAGAGCAAGAGAAGGAGGGAAAAAGAGGTTAAGAGCTTGGAGGATAATGTGAGAAATCTGGAATGAACAGAATGAAGACTTCTGAGCCCAGTTTGTCCTAACATCTACTGTGTGAAATAGTCACTAATTGGTGTAAGAATAGCCTTGATTTATTTTTCTTTCCTTTTCTGGAGTTTTTTTTTTTCACATACCCTGCCCAGCTGTTTTATTTACAATGTAGAATTGCTAAGATTCTATTTGTCTATATTTACCACAACTTTTTAAAAAGTTTCTGTATACTCACACAGATTTAGTTTCATATAGAGGAAATGTTTAGGTTAGCTATATATTGGCTAGGGACATATATGACCAGAAGCAGATGCACACCCTGAGCAGAGCAAGCCAAGATTAATATGGAGCATTCCAACACTGCATGTCAAAATCCTGGTAAGAAAATAAGAAGCAATGAGCAACAGTTACTGCTCTATTGTCTTCCATTAAATCCCATTGTGAACAATAAGCGGGAGTTCATGTGGGCCAGTCAGGAACATCTGGATCAGGGCATTGGCGAAATCATCTCATTTTCAGAGAAAAGTCCAGTTTGGGTCTGATGTAGCTAGAAAGGATCCACTGCATGACTGATGGGAGACCTGAATTCCAGTCCTGCTTCTTTTCTATTGGGAGATAAGTTTTTTTTTTTAATGGTCCAGCATTCAATTAAATGGGACATTGTAGGGACTGAAGTACCTCTTGTTTTGTTGCTGTTCTCATGCGCAGGTTAGAAAGCAGGATGAGATCAGACTTTTACAAAGATTCTGCAAATATAAAATTGACCCTAAGCTTCAGGATAGAAGGAGATCATTTACTCCAACCACTCGCCCTGTTGCAAAGGAAACCACTCCTAACGCATGCCCAACAGACATTTAAATATCTCCAGTAACTCACCATCTCCTGAGGCAGTGTGTTCCATTGCTGATCACCTCTCACACTTACCTAGCTGCTTTGCACAAAAATAATTGTGTATAGGCTGCAGCACAAGAGCCCAACAACGACTCATCTTCCATACAACCACAACATTTTTACATTGAATTTTCAGAGCTTACCAAAACACCAGCTAGACAACCACACTTTTAGCTTAGTGTGTTTTATGAATGCATTTCATATAGTTAGTTTCTTTTCAGTGTGTTATATAAAAACTGCCCCTCTCCAATAGAGCTCTTCAAGCATGGCTCCATTAACATATAGATACATGCGTTGTGTAAACACAGCTTCCTTCCCTTTGCACTATCAGAATCAGATCAATGTATGAGTGTACGGGAGAGGGGGCATAGGCACTTGTGGGGAGAATTGATTATACCCATGATCTGTCATTCTTCTACAATAATGCAATGTTATAATTAGCCTCAGTCATGTCATATGACACAACTGAGACAAATTAGATGAACAGATATGATATCATGATGTGCATGTCATCAGTTTGATGTCATAATGTCCTCATGGATGTGCATGGAAAGGACCTCTTGGCCAACCTGGCTGGGGATGATGGGAATTCCAGACAACATATGAAGAACAGAGAACGCTGAAACACGTAGATTAATCACTACTCTATTTTGATATAAAGAAATCAAGCACTTGACTGAATGAAGTCAGTGATTCTGATTTTATTATTTAATTAGCAGAAGCCACACTATCTTAAAGACTTCCATATTCTTTCTACTGGCAGATTATGTTTAAGGCTCATACATACCTGAGATTCAGTGTTGGTTAACCCATGTTGCTTCATTTAGCCTCAAGCATCATTTGGAGCACTTTCCATTTGATCTTTAGAGTTGGGCTGAGCTCATAAAGCCATAACACTTAGACTTATATAGCACTTCATAGTGGCTTTACAGAGCTCTCTGAGCAGTTTACAACTCAGCACATTGCCCCCAACAACCTGGGTCCTCATTTTACTGACTTTGGAAGGATGGAAGGCTGAGTCAACCTTGAGCCGGTCAGGATCGAACTTCAGGCTGTGGGCAGAGTTTGCCTGCGATACTGCCTTCTAACCACCACGCCACCAAAGCTCCTTAGGATTAGTTGTGTGGTTCTTGTCTACTTGGTGTTTTTTCATTAAAAATACTACTGTCCCTTCCATAGATACCAAAATCTGGCTCTGGAAAAACGAATTTCCACAAGCTGGAAATTCAAAGTCAACTCAGAGAGCTTGTGATCTGTTGTGACTGTTTGTAGTTGATAGCCAGAGTTTCTCCCGATAGACATGTCCGTTTGGTCAGCAAGCAAAACCACCCAGCTTCAAGACAGAATGACTATTCAATGTGGAAAGGGCAGGAAAAGAAACACTAATATAATCACCGCAGGTATACAAAGGGCTTGCATCTTCATGTTGAAAAAAGAGCAATCCAATGATTTGCAGAGGTCTTTCTTATCTATGTATGTTGTGCCTTGAATGAGGGTGCAGCAGAACTGAATTACAAGAGATTTACCAAGCTATGGTTGAGTGTCTGTTGACTTTCTTGTCAATAGGACAGATATTAATGCTGTTGTCATACATATGTCCTACTAAGAGCCAGTTCACCAATGACTACCATGTTTCCCACTTATCCACAAAGGTAAGAGAGTTTATTGTCATCAAATCACCATCCATTTTCTAGCTTTTACCAGAAAATAGGCACAAATTATTGTCAAATCTGAAATCATTGAAGACCAAGGTCTTTGTCTAAAACATCTCAAGTGTTTGTTGCTGCTCATTTTTTGTGAAAGGATAGGCAATTCTTTAACTCATTAATTCTCACCCCATTGCCAATTGAATGTGTAACTTCTTTATCACAGCTCTGTGCCCTGGTTTCCTTGATGATATGAAATGTTTGAAGGTGACGTCTAGATTATGGTGCTCTCCTCACATCTGTTTGAACTTTATCAGTTCACGGGATAGACAGCTGAAGATACATGTTGTGGAAGAACCTGTCAGGGCGGTTACAATTTCTCTTTACTGGGGTTAATTCATTTTGCTGCTGACGTTGCACGGGCTTGGTTTGATCAATATAAAACATACAGAAGTGTGCTCTAGTGTTTCCTGCCTTCACATGCCCATCAAGGTGAGTTATTAAGGACAAAATTAATAAGCAAATGGAAGAAGGTCAAACCAAACTATTTTGGAAGGAATTAATTTTGATCCTCAGCAATTAGATTGAACTGGCTACATTTTTTTTAAAGCAATGCAGCCTAATCACTCTAAGTAGATCACAGGAATAATTATTTGTTTTTATGCACAGTATAGAAGACAAGAAAGTTTTGTATTATTTTCCTGTTTTTGCTTGAAACAATAAACATAGAATTTTAAGCTTGGACAATTGAGTTAATGAACTGGCTGAGTTAAAATATTTGGGCTGAGATATTTTTTGTCACTGACATCTCTGCGTAACAACCTGATTCACAAACCTAATTATACTGGAATGTCTAGATTTAAATCACATTAGTTCCATTGACGTAAATGGGTGTAAAACTGGCTTGTGTCCAAGCATTGTGGTATAACTAGTTTTTGTATTATAACTGGAATAATCTGAAATCAAAATATGCAGGCTTAAATTGCTTGTGGATTTAACTCTGGCCCTTATCCAAAATATACGTAACAAAATCATTTTTCAGAAATTTGCTGGCGGTTTGTGAAGATTAAATCAGCTCCAAGACCCACATACTCTGTGTTTCAGCCTCCTTCTTCAAACATTACATGGCAATGAGGAAACACAGGGGGCTAAAAATGCACAAAAGATTAGCATTGTCACTTGCAGACAGACAAGTCAAAGTCCTCAAGTGAACTCATGAATCACCAAACCACAAGTCTGTAGCTGACAGAGTTCATCTTTAGAAAACCGTGGGGCCAACTTGCCATGAATGCTGACCTCTTGAGATGCCTCAAAGGCAGAGATATACGTGATATTATTGGTTATCCCTCATGGAGAATCAAAAGGTTAAGCACAAAACTATGGAGGAAATGGTTAAGGAACTTTGGCTCATGCTTGAAAGATGACCTGCACCAGAATTATATAAAGGTTTATGAAGGCTGAATGGAAATTTAATTCCCTTTACGCACTTGAAACAGAATACTCCTTGAACTGCATAAAACAGACACTGGGAGTGAGGTGAAAAATATGGTAAATTACTAACTTCTCAGTTAAAACAATTGTAAACCGTACTACTAGTTATAATCAAGTAAAATATATAACGATTCTGATGCAATAAATGGATACGTTTAACAGCGGAACACTAAGTCAAAAGTAACGGGGTAAGAAATTAATACATCGGTATATAACCTTGCTGTTCCTAAAATTAGGCACGATCAAGCTCTGTACTTAGATGTATCTTCATATCTTTTAATTAAAACATAACGTAACATCGATGAAAACAGGAGGAGCTCACAATTTGGATGGTTATGCCACTGAGCATGATGGGTCATGTTGAATGTGACATATGTTGAACTGATGGTTATATCACATAATATTGGAAGAAGGAGGCCACAACACAGAGTTTGTGGATCTTGAAACTGATTTAATCTTCACAACTGCTGGCAAATTTCTGAAAAAAAATATTTTGTTACATGTAATTTGGATAAGGACCAGATTTAACTCCACAATGTTTAATAGGTTGAATATTACCTTGGAGGGTTTAGAACTGCCATCTTCATAATTCTTTTCCAACCTCCTTCAGAGACGCTTATATAATTGTGATTTTGAAGACTGGTAATAACCCTACTTATGCAAGCTATCGTTCAATTTCTTTATTATATGTACATTGGTGCAACGTAATTGATAGTCCCTGTTATGTAGATTACAGATATTATCCATTCTGCACAATCTCATTCTATAAAAGGTTACGAGCATCTGATATTGTTAGATTACAACGTGACAATCTGTGTATACACGCCGAAAAATAGAAATCCAGTAATGATTTTGGATTTTGCAGAAAAAGCCTTTGATATAGTACATTTGATAAAATGTGGATTTTATATATTTTAATATAAATGTGGACTTCCTCCTTTTCATTAATTGGTGGCACTCTGTTCCTTTTGCTATAATAATTATAAATAGAATTATCTTTCCTTCTCTCAAGAAATTTTGTGGAACTAGTCAAGGATATCCTATCTTTTATTATTAATTTAATATGGAAAACATTGATTTATGTTTCAAATATCAAAAAATATTTCAGAAATGTTTTGATAATTATGTATTTATATTATACAACAGTTTCATAATTTATTGGGTTATAGTAACTGGGGTAGGCCAAGTTATAAACTCAAGCCTGTGGTCTTAAATATAACATTTGTAGTAAGTAGGGATTTAGTTGCTGTTGCTTGGGTTATTTTAATTATCTGAGAAAAGTAATTCCAAGGCATTTTTCCTCATTTTTTTAATGTACTTTTTAAAATACTTTTTAAAATTTCAGATTAAAATGGACATAAATAGATGGTTAAAAATCCCACTGAGCTTATAAGGAACTATAAGTGATATAAATATGAATATAACTGTAGTATTGCAGGATTACTTATTTAGAGGTATGCTTAGGCTAATACCATTAACTAATTTTATGCAGATTGGTACAATGTTTGGATTTTTTTGGGAAGTCTACAGTAGCAAATTATTTACAGAATGGTTGCTTAATGTTATCAGTCTAAGTGGAACTTTTACATTTAACTTAAAAACTGCAGGTGGGTCTTTTTATAAAGTAGAAAAATCAAGTAGAGGTATTAATATTTTAGTCAGCTTATTCCCAATTTTTTTATACCATCCGAGTTATCCCACTAGGCTCAAGGTTGACTCAGCCTTCCATCCTTCCGAGGTAGGTAAAATGAGGACCCGGATTGTGGGGGCAATATTCTGACGTATAGTGGATTAATATACTGATGTAAGAGTATTGCTTATAAGTTGTAAACCACCCCGAGTCTTTGGAATGGGGCGGTATATAAATGTAAAAATAAATAAATAAATAAATAAAATAAAAACAAGCAATGCCCCATTCCGCGGGAAACCATGCCCCCTTCAGTCCACAGAAAAACCTCTCTCCATGGAACTGGTCCCTGGTGCCCAAAATGTCAGGGGGCTGCTGTTTTAGAACTTAAGCAAGACCCCCCACCCCCAGGAACAATGAAACAGAATTAATTTAAGCAATGTCTGGACCAAGTAATTAATCGTAAGTTTCAGGCAGTAATGGCAAATCCATGAATGGCAATACGACCCCTGAGGCCAATAAGATCTGTCTAATATAAGGAAGCCCAACAACCTCTTTCCTCCAAGACATCACAGTATTTTGGAGGCAGAGTCTAGAAACCTTAACTTACTTTTTACAATATTGTAGCATGTAACGTGAACTTTGCTCTGTCAACAAATTTAATTGTACACCGAGAAGACTTCTGGGGATTAATTGCTAATTGTTTCTGATAAGCCTCCTACGTCTACTTCCTGCCTTAATTGCAAGTGCTTATCATAAATGCAAAAGAGATTTCCTAACTGAGAAATGATTGTTGGAAAGGCTATTGTGCAATTTCATTTAAAACAGATGAATTTCAGGATCAGGCTTTTATGATCTTCTGTAGGAATACAATCTAGGAAATCAGGAAGGCAATTTTACTTCTCCATTTTAGCTTCCAAAGACGTGCAGTTATCTGCAGGTTCACCAGTCATTCTACTGAACACATAGATATGTTGAGTTTAAGTACTTAAAATAATTCCAGGTAGAACAAGGTCAGAGCCCCAGCAGGGTTGTTTATATTACTGTTTGGTTATAATTAATGTGATCTAACATAACACAATAACAAAGTTCTCCCGATGGTATTGTATTTTCTCAAAATAAAACAATACAGTGTTAACAACCATGAAATCTAGGATTGAAGTGTGTCATTATCTTGCAGAACTATGATCAATCATGTGCAAAAAAAACCTTCCAATCACATGATTTTTTTAAAATTGATTTGATGAAAAATAACTTGGACAAGGACTTATTACTGGATCTGTAAAAGAAATCTCTAGAGCCTGGAAGAAATCTTTGAGATATGAATATAAAGCTGATTTATTTGATCAGGGTTAAAATAAGAACTATGATTTTAAATTCCAGAAACCCTTATGGACTTTTTACTAATATTTGGACAGAAATGATTGATTTTGGGGATGTGATTGGATAACAGGACAGGGGTTATAGGAATTATAATATCTAATTGCTTGGGAGTGGGAAAATATTGATTTGTTTATATCTGTTGCAAGGAAGATCAGAAGTTATTTCTGTTTTCTATCCTTACTCTTTTTTCTGTCCTTTTATTATTTTTATTTGCACTTTGCATTTGTTCTCTTTTCTTTTTTATTTCCAACTTCAGTTTGCATTTGAAAATTTTTGTAATTTTTTTCAATAAAAGGTATTTTCAAAAACACTAGATTTAATTATACAAGCAACACGTGTAAATAGTTCTAAAAATACAATGCGAAATGAATATATTCATTTAATGTATTGTGTTTTTAGCTGTTGCCTGCTGCGAGAACTGTTCTTGCAACAAGGTAAAGCAAGTTTAACATGTTATATACCAACAAAAAAGGCAAATATTTATAAACCACGGTTTATGGTGGTTAACCTGCTTTATCCAAGAACTGTTTATTAAACAAACTATAGCATGAGCTATGTTTTTAAATGTCTTTCGCTTCTTAATGTTAGTATTCCTTCAGGTGCAGAAATAGATTTCAAGACAAACATATTTCTGATTATTCTTTAATTTCTTTCTCAGAATATAGTGGAAGGCAAGCCGAGCAGGACAGCTGCACAATGCTACATCTGCCAAGCAAGGCCATTCAAGATATCATGGGAAGTTGCTGGCTTAATGATAGTAATTTAAGCCAATATAGAATTCTCAAGGTTGGAAATTGTTTTACAGGAGAGGGATGGGTCAGTCATTTGAGCAAATATTACCAGATGTTCATAAAGTAGAGAAAAAGAACTTGGGATAAAAGGAACACGAATTCAGGCAGATAGAGAAGCCAAGAGATGAATTCATCTGGGCAGATGTTTTGAAGCATCAGGAGAAGCGTGAGTTGCAATTTCTGTGTTTTTGACCATGTTCATAGGGCTAGATTAAGACAATCGCCTCTTTTCTCCACTTCTGAGAGACTCCTTGTCCTTAACAGCTTCTGCAAATGACAGCCGAGTAGAAAACAGCCTATGCTGGAATAATACCCATGAATTGCAGTGCTGATTCATAGACTCATCAAATGTTAACATTGGACAAGTGAATCGAGGGCAGGGAATGTAAAAGAAGAAGCTGCTAATGAAAGAATTCGGGATACTGGGAAGTGAGGCAGGTCAGAATCTCCTGCAACGGGAACACCCGGCTCACCCTTTAGAGCTCAAGAGAACAAGAAGCTGCCATATTTGAAGCAGGTTTTATGGGTCTTGAAGAGAATCTCCACGTTCAGGGATGATACAGAACTGGCCGAAGCATGTCATGACTGCAGTGATAATATACTTTGAATACTTTATTTGGCCAAGTGTGATTTAGACGCACAAGGAATTTGTTTCCGGTAGAGAAGCAATCGGTGTACGTGCAAAACAATAGAATAATAATATCAATGAGAGGATAATAAGAAAGATAAATAATAATACTACACCACACTACATGGGTTAACAGACATTAGGCAGCACGGAGAGAATTAAGTGTTCAGCAGAGTGATTGGCACGGAAAGGGAGGGAAAAAAAACTGTCCCTGTGAGTAGTTGTTTTGGCAGGCAATGGCCTACAGCACTGTCCTGAGGGAAGGAGCTGGAACAGTTTATATCCAGGATGTGCGGGGTTTGTAAATATCTTCTCAGCCCTCGTTCTGACCCACGCAAGATACACGTCTTCTATGGAAGGCAGGCTGGTTGCAATTGTCATGAAACTAGTGGGAGATGTCTAAACCAGGGAGTTTAGTCAGTTGGATTTCAGGGGCAGATCAGCATTCCCTTTCTCCTCCACAGGGTGGCCGGAGGTAGGTGGGGAGAAGGGATGGACGCCTCCTGCAGTATGCTGCTGGCAAAAAGGGTGGTGGGGGGGGCACACAAGGCTCCCACATGGCCCATTTTCAGACTGGACAGCCTCCTGCAATACTCTGCCACCCAAAACTGGGTGCATGGGGGGGGGCTGTCCCCATTTGGTGGGCCTTTGCTATTTCCGGCCCGGCCCCGCGGGTCAGATTTAAGCACCGACCCGCAGGCCTTGAGTTTGACACCCCTGGTCTAGACTAAAAGGGTTAAATCATGGCAACTGGACCAAAGTTTGTTAAACTGAGATGTTTCGTTACTCATCCAAGCACATTCTACAGTCAAAATGACTCTTTGACTCTCTGCCTTTCATTAGACTATTCCTTTCCAGTTCTCCGAGCTTCCTTCTGGCTTCGTCTCAAATTCAACAATGGTGCCTAGAGCCTCGTCCTTGAAAAGGACCCTAACCAATACAGAATAAACTGAATACTTCCCCCGGATTTGAGAATTATACATTTGTTAATGCAGCCCACAGTAGTAATATCTCTAGCTATGTTTTGCTGTTGACTTACATTCAACTTACAAGATGTTACACAACTATGTTCTATGGAACTAGTGGGAGAGTATTTTTTTTTTAATATAACTACTTGTGGTTTTAAGACATGCTATAGTAGTTTTTGCTAGCAGATGCCAAATTTGCTAAAGCAATAAATGTTTTGTGTGGTTATGGCTTTCACAGCAGTGGTTTTAATTAAAAACCTCTCCTGGAGGAAGCTGCATTCTAATCCATTTGGTGGGGCGGGGGGGAAACATGTCAAAAGATTTTCTGAACTGGTTGTTTGATCCTGTTGAATGCTTTCTGGAACACAAATGTTTGTAAGGAATTAAGCTGCAGCTTTTGACAAGTCCTTTTCTCAGTCCCTCAACATCTCTTTGGTTCCTCGGTTGCTTTTCAGTGATGAATAGACAGCTGGTTGCCAAGCCTCTCCTGACACCATTCCCACAAACAGGGAGAAGGACTTCCAAACTAATTTGAACCTTGCCCTCCATTACACCCTTTCTATCGCACCCAGCTGATCTGCCCCACAGCCCACCTTGTTGTTCAGAACGTGTGTTGACCCATCGACTGAGGTGGGGAAACCTCTAAGGGGCAATTTAAGCTATGCAACCTTGGCAAGCTCCACTCATTTTTTTTCCTTTGTTAAAAACCTTTCATAACCAGGGAGGGTGTGGTATACTCATTAAAAGAGACCTTTCCACTTTTGGGTTGCTCACTGGTCCTGTTTCGAGACCAGGCCTGTGAAAACTCCATACTTACATTTATTTCCTTGGAATATTCTCTTGATCCTTTTCTTGAAATTTGGAAATTAAAACAATAGGCTGGCTGCCTTTCCAGAAGAATTGGAAAACCTGCTATAATTCTAGCAGAAAGCTTCTGTGGTCTTCATTAGACTGATGAGGAGAGAACTCTCAACCTGACAATTCTCCAAGGACACGCAAAACCCTTCCACCCAATGGAAAGAAATACCTGCATGATAACAATAGTATCTGCTTAGTTTCCCGCAACTCTCATGACTTTTCCAGTGAAAATATTGGAAAGATGAATAAGAAGAAAAATAAGTTCTACAGCCATAGCTGGCCATCACCTGCCTTGTTGAGTAGCTTTGTCTCATGGTGGTGAATAGCTTTGATGAAGTCCAGTGAAGAAGAACCTTGTGGAGCAAATCAGCCCATCTTGAAGTAACATTGACACCCAGGGCGAATCCACCTCAATTGATAACTTCAATCTCCATGTACGGCTCTCCCTACCCATGATCAAAGCAGAATGGCATGGTCACTGTGAACCAGTAAATAGAGCAGGAAGCTGTTTTGCAGCATGGCTTCAATGAAACTCTTCAATTAAGCTATCAACAAAGCAAAAAGTCCTTTTGATTAGCTTCAGCGCCACAGTCCTTGTA
>JANHFL010006413.1:41218-53360 GCA_032468155.1 Oxyrhabdium leporinum | reverse complement strand
AGATAGATAGATAGATAGATAGATAGATAGATAGATAGATAGATAGATAGATAGATAGATAGATAGACAGACAGACAATTAATAATGAGTTTATAAAACACACCTGAGAAATAGAAGTGGCTAGCAAACTATGGTACATGCTTAATTCAATCCAATCCAGTGGAGTAAAACAATGACTAGACTATATTTATACTGCTTGACCTCAAAAGTTATAAGTGATCATCTAAATTCATCCCACAATGTTCACTTGCAATTAAATGTCTGAGGTTCTGATCTCAACAAGTGGCAAAGAAAAGAGTCCTTAAAATACTAATGATGTAGATTAGCACCCCATTTAGTTCCTGCAGTCTTTAATTATGATGTATTAGACATTACAATAGTTAAAAAAGGAAAGATGATCCCTTAATGTTGTCCAAAGTGAAAGAAATAGTAAACGTACTGCAAGTAAAACTGAGTTTCAGCCCACCAACAGGAAAGTCCTAACATTTTATGCTACATAAATTCTTAGGAAAAGGTGATCTTTGTGGATAGTAAGATCACAGTGTATGACAGAAAACATAGGAAGAACTAATGAAGTACAATTGTGTTTTTTCTCACCATTTTCAGGGATAAGACAGGTTATATATTAATAAATTGTGTTCAATCCACAAATTATTTCTATTGATTTATATGCTAGTTTGTTTGATTTGTGGCTCTCACTAGATGGTTGTATTAATACCAATTACTTTAGAGCAGCTCAACTGTTTAGTTGATTCAGTGTTATTGTCTAAAGTTTACTGATATGGTTGAATGATATAGATTCCATCAGCTTATGAATATATGAACAATAATTTAGAGGAATTAGAGGACTTCTATTTCCCCATCTTATAAATGTTAGTATGAACATAGATATATGTCCATTTCCTATATATGGAATTAATTTTCCACTAACATTTCATACTCCAGTCTAAAACAGCAGTATTTTTCCAAACAGCCCTTTAAAGAGAACGATGATTTAAGAATAATTTAATTTCCTGCTATAGTATTATACAGTTATGAACTGATTTCATACCAACCATGAAACTCTTTGAATGTCTTAGGCATGCTAGTCCCTTCCCCTTGTATTAAAAAAAATAAAATGCAAGGAAAAATAATTTATAAGGATGTGCTGAATAAGAGCAACTGCAAACTACTTTGTATACCATTCATAATATAGGAAAAGTGGACCTTCATTGAAAAGGAGACAGAAGGAAAAAACCTTAGTGGCTCAGTTCAAAGATTCCAAGTTAATCTATAAAGGTGCTACAGATTTGAACACTGATTGTATGAAGGTGACACTGCTTGGATAAACTGTGTCCTCTAAATAAGAGAGTGTTTCATTTGACATGAACCATTCAAATGCACAAATATTAATAAAAACAGTCTTACAGAATTAGCCTTTATATTTCCAATTTGTTATTCCAGAGAATAATCAGATACTCCTTTCTGCTATCTGCATTCCTAGCATTGTTTTTCTTCCTCTGTTGTCTGGGGAAGCATACATCTTTATTATGGTTATCATGAAAGCAATTCTTCCTGTCATGAAGAACTCTCATTTGCTAATGTTGTTAAATGAATTTGACAGGTCAGAAAGCCAAGACAAATCATTTAAAAGGAGCCAACACTGTTGTGATATGTCATAGGACATACAAAGCCCCCAAGATGCTTAATAATAGACAGCTCAAGAGGAAAAGTGTAATAAAAGATTCTCCCATAAATCAAACCCCTTCAGTCCTCCTCAAATTCAATTACTTCTCCAGGAAGATTAGAAAAACATTATTTTAAATGAAGAGCAGATAAAAAATTAAAAAGACTGGAAGATGCCAAGTAAAAAAGAAGAAAGATTATATGCACTAAGCATGCATTAAATACTATGCTATCTTTGCATAATAAAGGTCACTCTATATAAAGGTATATAAGGGAGGATATTTGTAAAATACATGTTAGTGTAGGTTTGCAGTGTATTAATTACAATCTGTATTCAATAGCAAGCAATACAGATGCATGGGGTAGATTTTCAAATGCCATATTGAGCTCCTGAAGTCAAACAAATACCGGCTAAATTCATACATGCTGCTGAGCCACAAGCAACTTACTACATGGCTTGATTTATATGTGAATACAAGCAATTTTGGCAAAGATCACTCAGCTGCCAATTCTTTCACTCTTTTTCAATACCTAGGGGTAAAAAGTTCAAAAGCAAATTAAAAATGGAAGCACAGGTCATGATCATTTTTTACAGGTGAGTCAAAAGCTAGATAATATTTCTCCAGGATCTCTTAAGTAGGCGTAAGGTAGAAAGTGTAAGTTGGAGCAAATATAATATTTAATTTGTGAAATATATCAATTCAACTATTCTACATTTTAAAATTAAATGTATTTCAATTTGTTCATGAAGAATTCTCAATACTGTATTACTCCATGATATATTAGTTTTCTTTTCTTGCAATTTTTTATGAATACAATGATTTGGTCATTTCCACTCAGTGTTTCTACTCATACAATTGGGTAAAGCATAATGCTTTAATTCCTGGCCTCTTTGGTGAGCTGGCAAAGCTAATATGGCTCCATCATCCATGAACTTTTAGGGTGTCATCAGCCAGGGCATCAGACTATTCCAAATTCCTGATTCAGAAGTAACAACTCTCGGAGAGTTGCTATGGTTGGATGGTTACTCCTACTCATAGAATGAATCTGAAAAGCATGCAGCTGCTGGTCATTAGTAACAAATTGCCACACAAAAGTAGCCAATACCTTTCAATCAACCTGAACTGAAAACTGAATTAAAATGAAACAATTTAGAGTACAATTGTTACAGCCACATCCAGAAAACATTTATGACATGCAAGGATTTAGTTGTTGCCCTTCCTACCTCCTCTAGCATACCATAAATTACCATAAATAGAATCCTGCATGGAAGAATGAAGCACAGGGCATTCGTTTTTAGTAGCTGAGTTAATTAAAATCATGGCAATCGTTTCCAGAAAAGTCCAGCGTTAGTCTTTGTTTTGCCGTACTTTGCTAACTTGGAAAATAGCAATCTTAAAGGCTTGATTTTTTCCAAGAAAAAAGCATTACTACAAAGAGCACTCTTGAAAAAAATCTTAGCGATTCAAAAATTAAACTGTGACAAGTATTCACAGAAAAAAATCAGTCATATTTTACAATATGATCCTAAGTCAATTTGATACAAAAGTGAATGCATTATGAACTCCACCCAATGTTGCTTTGCTTGCTCTAAAAATATCCAGCGATGCTGTCATCCTATGCTATCCCGTAATTTTGGCAATGGTAGGAACAGCCAGTTTCCAATTATCTTTCTTGAATCTTATGAACATAATGGTCTTCAGAAAAGCACAAAGAAAGTCTCCAATAACTGAAAGCCTATAGTGTATTATGTCCACAAACAATTTACCAATTTATCCCTGGCCCTTGATGAGTGGTTTTTCAGGACCATGTAATATATAATCCCGTCCCTAAAGTTCTCATTCTCTGGAATGAAAAGGAAAAAAAGAAATTGGAGTTTATGCAAAGCAGTAAAAGAGACTGCTGACTTTATCTTTACATTTAACTACTGTAAGACCAATGATAAAAATTTTTTAGCAACTCTGTATATTCCAAGAAGAGGGTTGGGAGCAAGCAAAAATAATGGTCAGCATAAATAATGGCCAGCTAATGAATCAAGTCACACTTATAAAATATAATAATGAGATGTGATGACTTTTTGCCAGTCAAAATACTGGCAACTCTAAGCAGCAGAGATCATCAATATAACGCTTGAAAATCTACCTGAGTATTCTTTGATAGGAATTTGATAACCATGGCTGTATCCGCCCTTAGCATTTTTAGCAAAGGATTACAGTATAAAACTGCACATCACAGGGAATTTGTAGTCCTCTTAAAAATCATACTATATATGATTAAATCCTATGCTACTTACAATATTTCAGACATTTTTTGTCAAACCCAAACTGGCCCCAAACCAGTTTATGTGAAAATGTCAGCAAGTTTTTATTTGGAATACAAATAACATCTTCAGAGTACCCCTAAATTTGATAAATGATATTGGCAAGGGGAATCCCCAAGATTTTATTAAGGACTGTACAACTTCTTTTTCTTTTTTCAAAATCATAGAAATCAATTTCCTCTCCCAATATCCTGCTTTGAAGGCTTAATTTCTTTTTTTCAAAGCATTAGCTATTATTGCGAAGTAAAAGAGTCACATAATCTTGTCACAGGATGCTAGGTTCTTATCTGAGTGGAAAAGTAACTTGGGAAAGGACTTTGACAAGAAAAACAATGTGCAATATCTGGTTTGATTCTCCCTTGGTAATTATAATTGTTTACAGTATCTTTACTTCTGACAGGAGAAAATAAATGAATGATAATATATGTGGTAACAGTTTCATCCAAAGAAGATGAGATGAGATCGCCTGCATATCAGATTGGAAAATTGTAAGCCTTTCTGTGAATTTATTTCAGAAACTACTTTGGTGATAAGATCTATATCCGTAACTGTTTTGGCTTCTTCCTTAATTCACTTTTTCCTTAAAGCCTTTTGCCACTTGCACCTAACCATGATACAATCATGCCTTGGCAACATCTTTTTTCTACTGTCTCCTAATGATGATTTTCTTTTTCTCTCACTGGCAGTCTAGAGTGAGACAGATTTAAGGCCTTCTTAGCTGAAGTGTTAAAAGTGGTGTTTTTCCTCTTTAGCCAAGAGCATCCAGCAACAGCCACAATGTGTATATAACACTTGTCGTGGTTTGCCACCATTTATATCAGGGATGAAATGAGATGACCAGTAGCAGGTGCGGTTAGAGAAGTTCTCATTGGCTGTTTCAGGTTAATATGGGCACTCCCTTTCCCTCCATCCCTGGCTAGCTTTGTCCACCATCATTCTGCTTTGTCTCCCTAAAGGTGAGTGTGTCGTGCTGCTGGTTTAGCAGAGTTTGCAAAAGCAGCAGACTGTTCAGCCAGCAGTACTGTTAGTACTTTAACTCCATGACCTTTACCAGTTTAGCACAAGGCTGAGATAGGAAAACAGTGAAATGAGTGACCAACCCTTCCTCCTTGCCTCCCTTCACCAAGCATGAAGTCATCATTTACTACCTATATAAAGAATGGAAAGGACAAGTGGATATAAATCTTAAACCAAAGCGCAGCATCTCATTGCCCTTTGCAATTACGGTGTTGTTGTTGTTTTTTTAAACAAACCTATTTGGCTTAAGTGACAACAGAATGAGGTGTTAAGAGGAAAGACACAGGAAAGAGCCTAAAAAGATGGACTGAGCTCTGTAGGTGGACCTGCCCATTTCTGCTCTCCTGCTGTGACTGTCAGATAGCATCCCTGATGATTGGTGATACACAGAAGAGAAAGGACAGCAGAGCCAGAGGGATCAGCTAATCTCCTTGCTTATCATGTACCCCAGACAGATAACCAGAACCCTACTGTCCAGCAGTGCATCAAAACAGACAGGTAAGAGGCAGAATAAAGGTTGGCAATGCAAACAGCAACTGTTGTTCTGGTATAGTGGTTTTGTTTGTTTGTGTGTTTGTTTGTTTGTTTGCCAACTTAAGGATGGGTAGATAGCACTTTAGCTCAATGACTTACCCCATAATGATGCAAGTTGGAGCTAACCACACTAACAAAACCCCATGCAGTGATTTTTTTGGGGGGGAGGGATTATAAAACAATCACCAAGTGGGAGGAGCCACAAAGAAAAGAGTTTTCTAAAAAGTTTCAACATGCATCAGGAGCTGATAGTAGGTCAGGTTTGGGAATAAATTATATCTCTCAATATAGTATGCCCATAGAACACAGTGGTGAAGACTGAAATTAAATCAGCCTTTAGTTATTTCTATGGGAAACTATTATCATTGTTCAGCTGTAATCTAATCCTTAGTCAGGTCTGGGTGTTTGCTATAAAAGCTGTACTTGTCCACTTTAAAAGCTATATTTACATGTTGTCAAGTACAGTACCGAATGCAACAGACTAAACATTGCTAACCTGCTTTGCCCATTTTCCCCTCTTTGCATAAATCCTTCAGCCTGGAACCCAACTCTGTGATGAAGCTTGCTTAGCACCAGTGAAGTTTCCCACATTCAGTGTAACAACATTCTGGGCTGAGATGAGGGAATCAAAATTAAAATCCAATCCATCTGCATCCATGAGTTCACTGCGGATAATGGACTCCATGTCGCATTCCAAGCTCCCGTTGAAAATATCCAGATCCAAATCACTGGGGAATTTATCGTGCCCCATGACTGGAAGGCTCACACTGTTGGCATACAAAGAAGAGCCTGAGAGGGAGTCAGAAAGTGATTGCATAGACTGGTTGGCAGGTGGCTGTTGCTGGTGTTTTGCTGATCCAAGATTGGTGTCACTTAAGCCCATAGTACCGGCAGAATTTGACAAGGCACGGCTGCCACTGAGAGAGGAATTCTGGGATTGATGCTGGTGGTGGAGCAGGTTCTGATTGGTCAAAGAGCTCTGACTTGGTTGAGCAGCAAACGACATCATTGGATCATTCCGAAGCATAATATTCCTGCGGGCGTTTTGGGCAGACACAGCAGTGCTAGCTTGCGACATGAGTGGATCAGACTGAGTCATCATGACATCACTGTGGCTATGTGAATCCGATGCCAGCAGATCCTGCAGAGTTTGGTTATTGTAGTGCGAAATGGAAGAAAATGTAGCTTGCTTGTTCTCTTGGATGGTTTGCATGGGAGACTGACGGAGAGAGTTCAGAGATGATGGTCCAAACACAGCGTTGTTGAAACTACTGGATGGAGAACCAAGCCCTGAACCTTTGGAGCCATATGGAAAGCTTGAGCTTCTCTGCATGAGACCTCCTGTGGGTGACTGCTGGGAAGAGGGAAGGGTTATATTGTCCAGGAGGTCATCCATAAGATTATCTGTCAAGCCATCGTTCAAGTTCATCGTGCCTGCCATGTCAGTCAACCTAGGCAGCTCAACGTTACTGGGCTTGCTCACTGATGGGGACATGCTGGGTGAGCTACTGTACAACATGGGAGAAAGGGGAGCATCATCATCCTGCACCTCATCTAGCTCAGTGCTTGCCAATATTGGGGACAAGCGGCCACTTATTGTACTGGCATTTGAGTTGGTACGAGACCGGAAATCTGTCCACGCATCCAGTTCGTCACTGCTACGGGAGGTTGGGCTACCAGGCCACTTGGATAGCTGGGTGGGGCTGTCGTCACTTGTCTCCTGGGCAACTTGAAGGGCTGCTTTTTTCTTAGCCGCTCGTCCTCGACTCTTTGTGTATTTGTTGCTGTTGTCCATCGATACAGCCCGTCTGCGTGGTGCTTTCCCTCCTTTCCCTCCGTCGGGGTTGATCATCCACCACGAGCTTTTCCCAGTTCCTTCATTCTGTACCCTGATGAATCGACTGTGAAGTGACAAGTTGTGTCTGATTGAGTTCTGCAAAGACAACACACAAAACCCCCCAAAATTTAGAATATGTCAAGGAAATGCCGTTATTCAATATAATACTTAAGACATAAAAAACATAAAGAAAAAAAAAACTTCAATTATTGCTAAAAGTCTGTAGAGATTCTCAGTCATCCAGGTCATGGGTTGTCCCAAAGGTGCTTTTTCAAAAGGCAACTGGACTTTGTTTTTTTCTTTGAAGACGTTTCGCTTCTCATCTAAGAAGCTTCTTCAGCTCTATCAGGATCCTGCCTCCTGAAAAAGCACCTTTGGGACTTCAATTATTGCTATTACTTCTCTAGTTTTTAATAGGTTGTTCAGACACTAGAATAAATATAGAATTTAGTACAGGAATCAGTATAAAAATCAAGGTATTTCTGCATGGCCTGAATATAGTGAATGTATGGATAAGCCCTTTCCTGACAAAGCATTTAGTACTGATGCCACTGTTGCAAGCACATAGCTTTGGTGATTTAGTGCAGTTTTCTATACAAATTCTCTTAAATTATGTTCATTAGCTTAAAGAGAATCTCTATCTTTTATTTAAAAAGCCTCCCATTAAAATAGTTGCTAAAGTAATCAGATGCATAGAAAATCAGGATAATTAATATAGATATCCTATGATCCTAAGTGCTTATAGTCAAGAACCAGTTCTGCAACTCGCTTATTTCTAAATCATAGTGTACAAACTGAAAACGCAAAGCAAAACCTGTTTGACATGTTGTAACCTAATGATCTTCTGTAAATAGCAACAACTATGTTTATTAGTTTTTTCTCATCTTCCCTTTTCCTTTAGTGGTGTCTGAGCGAACTAACTTGGTTAATATTCTACACTGAGCCATTGCTGTAAGTTTCCAAAGAGAAAAACAATTATATATAGCACAGTCACCAACTGTGTGATTTTTACTAGTGGACATGAAAGAGTTGAGCAAACCAAATTCTAGTCAATTGCCATAAGAAATGCAAGAAGTCAAAACACCACTGATAGGAGAAAACCCATTGCCCCCAAATCAGCATGCCATTTAGGGTCATACTAGAATGAACGGAAGGTTGCAAGAGACAAGTGCTGCTAGTCTAAAATGCTATTTCCAGCCATTCCATTGAGATGTACTTTAGGTTTATAGTTTATAAAAAAAAAAGTGGCAGGGGAAGACTTCCAGATAAGGCTTTTATTGTCAAAATATCAAACCACACTCTCACAATTTTTCAGAGAACTGATTGGAAGGTTTCTTCCAATAATAAACCTCCTGCACATTCCTACCATTTCTTCTAGCTATTTTAATTACCATATCAGAAAAAATAAATAAAGGGAAAGGCAGAATAAGTTGGGAAAGGTAGCAAAGGCAGAATGCCTTGTGGTTGTTATCGCTACAACCCTTTGTCTGGACACACCGAAAGGAAGATGAGACTGGTAGTATTACAACCTATACCTCAAATCTAGTCCAATTGTGCCAAGCAATGCTAGTTCTTTACAAAGCACAGAGGCCTAGGCGAAGCTTCTCTTTTCAGATTGCTAAAGCAGCCATATCATTTGCAAGTCCTGGATGGCTGCTTCTGAAGTTGGTCCTTGTTACTTTAACAATTAAAATGAGCAGCTTTGTATTGTGCATGTCAAAACCTTAAAGTATTTTGGAGATAAGAATCTTGAGGAAACCACAGTATGACCGGGTCTCTTTAAATGTGAGGAGATACTTAAAAACTACTGGCAGACGTGGATCATATCCATGTGGAAAAGTGAAATTCTTTTGAAAACATGTTTTGAAAACAGGATAGTAAGAATTCACAAATTGCTGGTTTAAAAAAACAACAACTATTTTATAATGTACAAGGGGATTGTCATTCAAGCTCGATGATTCACATTGGCATTGCTACATCTGACATAAAGAAGCAGGATGACTTAAGTTAATGAAAAACATCTGGGGTATGCAAAGACATGCAGTCTACGTGCTTTTTATTCACCGTTTAAGTACATAAAATGTTTTGTCTAAGGCCAGGTCCAGTAACGGGAAAAATAGTAATAAAATTCCAAGCCAGGGTTTTCTTTCTTGATCACAGCAGATATATACTGTTGTCTGCTGCCTAGAATTGCTTTTTCATAAGATGGGCAGCCACGTAAATTTCACAGACAAATAAAAAAAATAAACTATCACTTCAAGCAAATACATACCAAATGCCACTCTCCCTTTGTAAGTATAAATGGACGACTTCAATAAAGTAAAAAGCTCTGGAGTGTTTTCTTTTAACTTTGCCAGTTTGTGGCTTTGATTCCAGGCTCTGCAAATACTCTAATGGGTGCATACAGATTTTCAATGAGTGAGGTTTTTTTTTTTTTTACCAGAAGGATTATAGCCCTGCTGTGTACCTCCATCTATGTGTAAACTCTCAAAACCTTTCAGTCATCTGTAGTAGGTTATAATAATAAAAACAATAAAAGTAATAATCATCTGTGCATCGCTTCAGAGTGATTTACCCTGCACAGAGTATGATGAAAATTTTATACAATTTACTGAATTTTGGAGCATTAATGCAACTACTATGTGTCAAAGTGTCAAGCTTTTACCCAACAAATATTCAGATTAAGATACAGTTCAAATGCATTTAGCCTGAGTGACAAAAGGCAAGCTATTACAACTGTAAGACTTGAGCTTTACCTAAAGCCAACCCCCTATCTATCAAATCCTGTGTTTTGGTTATGGGTGGAGAACCACTTTTTCTCAGTGGAAGAAGAAACTAACACCTTATTGTAATAGACCAGTCTAATTTTAGTGGCTTTGGTTATGGTTTTGTCCAATTTCTTCCTCACACAGAAGTAGCTAGTGATAAACAAACACTTCATATTCATTTTTTTACTTCACAGTAATTGTACCTTATGTTGTTTGTTGCTAATGGGCAATACTGGGTGATTGTTGAATGAATTAGTTTCTTAAAACTAATGTACACTGCCTTCCCCTGCATTAATAACTACTGAAAACCAACCTGAGTCAGTCTGAATGAACACTAGTAGTTCCCTTTCCAGCTAAATATGGCGTCCACTATCTCATATAAGGTTCCTGCATTTCAACATTCAAGTGCAACATTCCATCCTAGGATCAAACCTGCCTCAAAGATCAGAAGCACCATGGGGATCCCTCTCCGCCATGTTTCCAGGCACAGTGCGTTTACCATAACTTCTAGGGCTAATGTGCATATGCTGTGTTATGTCAACAACAGCTGCCAAGCAGCTTGAGTAGTTTTGGGAACTTGAGTTTTTCTCTAAAATTGTCATTTGCATAGAGAGGAATGTTCCACTGGCACCAATGAAGATTTCCTTTGAAATATAAACTGAAGCTTTGCAGAAGAAATATTAGGCAAAATGGTAGCAAAAAGAGAAAGGCGAAAGTTATCATGTTAATTATACATGTTATAAGCTGTGTTGGTGCAGTGGTTAGAATGCAGCATTGCATGCTAATTCTGCCAACTGCCAGCAGTTCAATTCTAACCAGCTCAAGGTTAACTCAGCCTTCCATCCTTCCGAGGTCAGTAAAATGAGGACCAAGATAGTTGGGGGCATTATGCTGACTCTGTAAACTGCTTAGAGAGGGCTGGAAAGCACTGGAAAGTGGTTTATAAGCCCAAGTGCTATTGCTAATTACCACAGAAAACATGTCCATTCTCCCAATCATAAGGAACACTCCTTAGTGGAATTAAGCCTGTTACAAATAATGAAATGTATGCACTGCATATGCTTTGCCGTGTTCGTTCATAAGTTTTATAAGGACAGTAGAAGACCAAGGAATATGTTTTAGTCAGGCTGTTTACAGTTTTGCTGACTCGATCAGAACCACTGTTTCTCATATTTCAGAGTTCTATTTGCAAGTGTTTCACTTGTTTGTTCTTTATTTTTTTAGATTAGGAACATTGGCAGATCCTTTTCTACAAAAATTTCCCCACTCTTCTGAGCTCAGTTTCTGTTTCAGACTCTTCCATGCTGTGTTTACCTTATGGGACTTGCCCATTAATTCAGACAGCAGCTGCATGCACCTCGCCTGGAGTACAGAGGCTTTTTGTCTGGAAGGGACATGTGGTATCAATTTATCACTCTCCACAACACAACAAGGAATCCATTTGCTGGGGGGGGGGGGAAGCGAGGAGAAGAACTGTGTGACTTCTCTTAAAAGCACCCCCACCCAATATTTTTAAAAATAAACCTACAGATTAGCAAGATGAGATACAGCTGGTGGATATGTAATCCTTGTTGTATGATTGACTCTGTAAATTTAATACCCCAGTCCATTTGCAATGCAAAATAAAGAGTTCCAGTGTGCTGTATATTCTTCAACTAGATACAAACAATTAAAATAAGTCTTGCAATATATCTTTCCACAATACATGATTTGGAAGTGATTAATAGGAGCAGCTTCTGATTAGTTACTCTGAGTGTTTCTTTTATTTAGCCTTCTTGAATGGCTTTCTGAGCAGGGTAAGCAGGGGTAAAAGTAACTTAGAAGCATTGAAAAAATTCTCTAGTGGGGTTGTATTCTAAATGCATTGTGCAACAGTAGTCATCTTTATTATGAAAATTATTTCACTTTTATATTTATATTGCTTTTAAATAACATTTCCAGACATCTCCCTTTCAGGTCACTGGTATATATCTGAACTTGGGGTTCTACTACAGTATAAAG